>CAIGRK010163833.1:0-15254 GCA_903798315.1 Fraxinus greggii
AGCTGCTGGCTTATAACTTATAAGCTTGAGCCGGCTAAAGCGATAAACAGTAAATAGAATGACAAAATTGTCAAACTAAATTTGTCATTTTTCTCTTTCTTTTTAATGTTTTTTTTGGGTGTTTGTTTTTGGCACCAAATTGTTGTTTCTGAACTCTCTCAGCCCTCAGGTAGGCGGTTTCTAAACGCTGGGACCCGCACATTTCTCATCACATACTCAGACACCAAACTCGCCCTAACTACCGTCCGATATAGGAACAGATTTAGTGTGGGTCCCAGTTAGTACCAAAAGTATACCTATTTAACATCACTCAGGTTGCAACTCCAATCTAAGAGCTCGTTTGGTGAAATTTATTTGGGAATAATGGGTTGTGGAATAGTATTTTTTGGAGAATGTGTGGTTAAAAAGTAAAGAAATTTTATTAGTTTGTGTGTAAAATATTTTATTGTGTGAATGTGTGGTGGAGAAATGATACTGTAGCAAACAATTTTTTTGATAAAGAATGACAAACAGGGGTTAAGTGACGTCAATGTGACATTAAATGACTCATTTATTTCTATATTTCATTTAATATATCATCCAACATCATTTAGATTGGAATTGCAATTTCAATGAAACTCATAGCATCATCCAAAGTACACGATAGGTCATCGTAAAAGTTCAAGAAATGGGCCCACACGGTCTGTTCTCTCTATCATCCTGTTACGATGATGTGGATTTGAATACCTTTTTATTTAATTATAAGTTGATGAAATGTGTAATTGAAAAGTTGTGGACCTCATAAAATATGTTGTTAAAATTAATTTTTGAATTTGATTTATATTAAAATTTGAATTTTAATTTACACCAAACTGAGGCTTAGTTTCGACTTTCAAGTTAATATTCGAGTCGAATTTGAACCTCGATCGACGATTTAACATAATAAAAAATAATTATAGTTTGTGTAAAGTCCTTTCGTTTTATTTTTGTTATCTCATTCTTGTGCAGTTAATCTGTTACATATATTTTCTTTCAATACAATCTAGATAGTAAAAATGATCTTGAAGACTCAAAAGTACGAAAGCCAAAATTCTTATAAAACGGATTCATATTCGAAGAATGCGAAGCTGCATTCGTAAACTAACACTAAACTGCCACTCGAAATCCAAATTGATATTTTCTTGGGAAGATTGATTCGTGCTAAAGAAAATGTTCAGCTCGAATATTGACTCAAAATAATTAAGAGTCAAATTAAGATAAAACCCGTGCTAAAAGTTAATGGAAAATGCAACAGATGTTTCTAATATTTTCAATTTTTTGAAAATTTTACCCTAATTTTTAATTTGTGCCAACGAACGTTCGTAATCTTTTAGAAATATGCAATTGGTGTCCAAACGGATGAAAACTGTCCATTTGATCGTTAGTTGACAAAAAAATTGATTTCGACCAAATTTGGTAAGAGCAAAATGGTAATTTAGTTAATTTCGTATTATAAAAAATAAGCAAAATCAGAAAAATAAAATAAAAAACACCCCACCCCACCCCTAATCAAACACGCATCTCTTCTTCTCCGACGAGCCTTACCACCTTCGATACACACTGCCATCCTAGCAACCACAACTCCTTTCTCCACCACCACCCACTACCAGTGCCGGCACCCTCCACCACCACCTTTCAGCCCATTGCACATTTGCTACTGTATATTTGAAAATAAATCAAGAAAACACACCTATCGTCAAACAGCAACCACCACCACCACCCACACGATGCCACACCTAAATCGATACCACCATCACCATCTCAAACCGCCAACAGCCTCTTCAATTTCGAAATCCTCAAAATCCAGCAAAATCCATCTTTCCATTGCCGATTTCAAATCGACGCCAAAGATCTAGAATCAGATCTCTACCAATCGCCACATCACTAGTGAATGTCAAATCCCCACAACCACAATCGAATCTCATAAAATTGAAAAATAAAAATCAAAACTATTACATATCTTCAACAGATTTATGAAAGAAAAATCGGATTTGGGTGGTGGCGCTGGCCTTTGAGCGACGATGCCAACATTGTGATGTGGCTGCGGCAATCGACCTTTAGATTGCAGTTATGACTATCGGTGTGGGTGGGAGTGAGGAAGAAGGAGAACGTGAATCCACCGGCTTCTGGGTTTTTCATGAGTGCGGGGGCGGGTGCGTAGGTTTCTTTTTTCATTTTTTTTAATTATTTTATGTTAAATTTCTGGAGTTACCATTTTGTCCTTATCAAATTTGGTCAAAATAAATTTTTTTAGTCAACTAAAGGTCAAATCGACGATTTCCATCCATTTGAACCACAGCTGCATATTTCTGAAAAGTTAGGGATGTTCGTTGGCACAAATTGAAGTGAGGAAGAAGGGGAACGTGGATTCACCGGCTTCTAGGTTTTTTATTCTTTTATCTTTTTTTTTAATTATTTTATGTTAAATTTTTGGAGTTATCATTTTGCCCTTATAAAATTTGGTCAGAATAAATTTTTTAGTCAACTAAAGGTCAAATCGAAGATATCTATCCATTTGGACCACGGTTGCATATTTGTGAAAAGTTAGGGATGTTCGTTGGCATAAATTGAAGGTAATGGTAAAGTTTGCAAAAATTGAAAAGGTTAGGGACCGCTGCTCAATTTTCCCAAAAGTTAAATACATAAATAGTTTTTTTTTTTTTTTTTAAGATGAACCAATAAACTGATAAAATTGGTTTCGATTTACTCAATTTTTCAAGTGAACCAGTTATTTCTGAATTTCTTTCAACATTTTGATATTTTTTTTTTATGTCTTGTGTGTTTTTTAGTAGGACTTTGGATCGATTCTCGATTGTACCAGTGTATAGTTCTTGTAACATTGTAATTATAGGCAAGGAGACTCAAGAAAGTAAAATGTGATGCATCTTTGAGATTAGCCAAGAGAGGCTGGAAAAAAGACGAGTGATCTAACCAATGTAGGGAAGCACTAGACACGCAAGCTACAAGAAAGATACCCGCTGCTACCATGGTAACATAATGTATAAGAGCCGAAATTGGAGTAGGTCCATCCATAGCAAAAATAGAAGACAATGATTAATTATGAGAACAAAGAGAAGGAATATTTGTACAGTTAACAAAAGCATCAACCTTTTTTTTCCGACAAAAGTTAAGGATATGATAGATTCCTAGTTTTGTCAGCATAATTAAATTCTTCACCTAATGTAATGTTCATGCACGTCGATTACATTACAAAGTTTAGCATTTACTTATATAAGTTTTACTTAGTTAATGTATATGGACTCTAAATTGCATTCTTTTCTAGGATGGAGTCGAGGGGAATGTAAAGTATCAATCCTTAAATCCTTTACTTTAGTCGTGACACACAATTTGAATATTGTAAATAGGTGTGACCAAGAGAGGAATTTTAACCACTATTTTTTTTTACACAGCACGACTCTCAAGTGCTCGTTTAGGATGGCTTTTGCTTTTACGTTCTGTAAAAGAACTTTAGAAAAAAACTACCTTAATTTGTGTGATAACTAATTTTTAAAAACACTTCCTATTTCAAAAAGAACTTTTGAAAGAAGCCACGTTACATTAATTTACTATAAAAACTCTTTTAACTAGAAGAAACTATTTCATAATATTATCCAAACGAGCCCAAAAGCTACTTTTGAATCTCAAAAACTCTTTTCGACTTTCAAACCCTTGGTCTAATCTAAAACTTGCCTTTTAGCTACGTCCCTGCTCGTTCGCAAACTTTCAAGTGCAAAAGGTAACAAGAAAACCAGCAAAAATATAAAGCAATTAACCATTTGTGACTTCCACAAAAATGACTGAAACTCGATAGGATCCCAAAGCAAATCATGTTTAGCAATCCAAAATACACCTGACGAACTCAACATTCATATTTACATTTGCTTCTGAGTTCACAGGTTGAATAAAAAATAAAATGTAGTAATTTATGGCAGCAAGTTCGCTCCTTGGCTGTTGCACCTTCAGATATGAACACGACTGTGGAGGAAAGAGAAAAGGCGGTGTAATAGTACGAGCCCGGTAATCAGGAGCATAAGAAAATGAACCTGCTGCCTAAACCAAAGATCATTCGGCTTCGATCCCTTCATTCTGATCCCTGATGATAAACAGAACAACAAATTACAAACTGAAAGTGTACAAACTGCATGGACATAGGCAAACTCAGACGACGCCAAACAACGAAAAAAATAGAACCAAACATATGCATAGGGCAGGCACCACCCCGCTGGGGATTTTTCCAGTCCCCGCCCAATCTCTGCTTATGGGGAGGCGGGGTACGGTGGGGCCAGGCCAGGGACCATGTTTCTCGTTGCCGCCCCGTTAGGAGCAGGGCACCACAAGTATTGGAGCGGGCAAGTTTTTTTTTGTTTTTGCCATCCCTAACAAACCAACATGAGAATTACATAGAGATGGTCTAATCTGAACTAAAACACAGGTTCTTGCTTTTTACCATCAGCGTTTTCGTGTATCAAGTGTTAAATTCACCAGCCTCAATGTACTCAAACTAAACCAAGTATTTATTAGAAACCCCTATTACACCCACCTCCCCATATCTCTACAACTGCATGTGTGTTTGTGAGAGAGAAAAGTGAACCAATTAGGATTATCCTGTATCGGAAAATTGCCATTTCTCAAACCAATTTTCAAGCGTGGGCAACCAATCCACCGAACTTCCATTCACCAATGCAAAAGAGTTCATTACATAGGCAATCTTGTGTAGGTCGATTGCGTGACAGTACACACACTATTCAATGCAGTGTCAATAATTTACAGCTATATATTAAGGACTCCTTAAGTTGAAAACTACATAAAAATGGCAACTACAACATTTGTCAATTGGAATGCTTTTGACTGAATTATTATACCGTCTTCCTGATGGTGCTAATTTCAGGATTAGTCTTCTTTGCTGTTCATTATTGGAACCAGAATTTAAATCTTACGAAAACACAAAGCAGAGAGCAAGCAGAGAAGGTGAAGGACATAACTTTAGCTAACCTGTCTCCTCCGCCGGCATTGTATAATGTACCACGAACGGACCACCACATAGCAAGGGATAAGAATTCCGGCCAACTGAAGAACAGATATCTGATACTGAAATATTCGAAGGAAATTTTGGAATTACCACATTAGAAGGGGGAAAAAATGTTGCATGTGAAAACTTTTTGACAAAATCAAAAATAAAACACGAAAATTATTGTTGAATGATATCCGAGTCCAATAGGAATTCAAATTCTAGTAAGTGATGCGTAAACTATTTCACTAACATGTTCATATCTCAAAAACATAAAGAGATATCAAATTGGACTTACATGGAAGAAACCTGATGATGCCTGCACCATCCCAAAGTCTCTTGTGACCATTAAAGTTTGGCATATCAGCAAGAGTAACATCAGCTGAAAATAAGGAAAACCCAAATTTAAAATATTTGTTCAAAAAATTACAAAAATATACATCAAAATTCACTTGTGTTCGCTTACAATGATAACCACGGAGCGAAAACATGCAAGAGTTCCACTTGCGAAGGTATAGTCCTCGTAGTCCGATTGCAGAAACTGACGATCAGCCGTCATGAAAGTCAAGAAATGAGGATCCCGAAGACTAATGTGCTGAGCCCAAGCTTGCCTGAGGTAAGGTTAGAGATGTTATGCATCTCGACAAATCACCAAAAAAATGTAAAAATCAATGGCGCTTCTTTGATATGCACTAGTAGATAGGTCTAGATGATATAATGAACACGGTTTTAGCTGCTTTTTGTTTATCGGTACTATCAAATTCTCCCTACGAAACACACCAATAAAGTCAAGAAGCAAAACACGAGACACAGAGTAGAATTGATTTAGAAATTCACTTCAATGACTGCAAACCAAATAAACTTAACAACAGTTTGAAAATGCATAAAATTTGAAGTGCTCTGTATCTCATTAAGAACCATAATTTCCTTAAAAGCATTCTGATTCATGGATCTCTCTCTCTTGAACATGCCAAGCTGAATACTAGGCATTCAAGAGCAAAAATTTTCGTAAGATGCGCTCGAGAATATACCTGATATCAATAGTCATAACATCAGCATTAGTTCTTGGAGTTGGAACCGTATAATTGGGTAAGAAAACCTGTTAAAGAAGACATGAGTTTCGTCTTTCCTCTGTTATGAGAAGGTCATAAATTCTGCCCAAAAAACAAGAGTAATATCCGAACCTGATTGCATATTTCGCAGGTTATACCGCCCTTTTTGTTGCACCATCTCTGAATGCACTTTCGATGGGCAAACTACATTTCAAACAAATAGAAATGTGAAATCAATATTGCAATATGTGGGAAAAAAAAAAAGAAAAAGATCTGTTTTCGTAAATTATACGATATTAACAACTGAAATCGAGAAACAAAATACAGATTTCAAGAGTTATAGCTAATTACAATTAACAGTACGATTATCATAGACCAAACAAAATAGCACGACCGCAAGAACACAAAATGGCGACCACCCTACAATTCAAAGCGCACAAATAAAAAGTATTAGACTCTATATTAATTAATAAAGTTGCAACCAACTTTTCACAGCATAGTATTGAGAAATCCGTGAATCCATTCTTTAATAGTCCCGTGCCAAAAGTGAAAAAAAAAAATTACAAAAACAAAAGGATTGTAAAAAGTAGGCTAATATTCAAATTTCCAACAAATACGTCTAAAACTGAACAATTGACGCTAAAGGGAAGGGGAAACAATAAATAAATAAATAAAAGAGACATTGATCATATTACGAAATGGTAAAAAACAATAAAGGCAACATTTTCCCACAAAACCCACTTGAATTGTCTCAAAATTTCAACGCAAAATTTGAAAAGAAAGCAATAATTCTAAAAGGACTGCAAAAGGTAAAGTAAAGAAAATACAAGAAAAAAACCAAAAAACACCAACCAAAGAAAACAAATTGGATAAACGTTCAAAAAACAAATTTCCAATCGAACTCAACAACGGCAGGCATCTAAAATCACAAGAGAACTAAAAAAATTAGAATCCACAAAAGTAATCAATAAAAGGACAGTAAAATAAAAATAAAAAATTAACTCTTCTTGAGAGTGCCCTTGCAAACATTACAAAAGAATTAAAAAATATCAAGCCCACAAAAATTAATTCAAAAAATAAAATCCCAGAAAAAAAAAATTGAACCTTGAGAATGCCCTTGAAAGCATCACAAGAGAACTTAACAAAAGTTAAGTCCACGAGAAATTATTCAAAAAAGGACTATAAAAGGTAAAGAAACACAAGAAAATCCCTTAAAAATTGGACCTTGGGAGATCCCTTGCTAGCATTATAAGAGAACTAAAAAAAATAAAAATAAATTCAAAAAAGGACAATAAAAGGTAAAGAAACACGAGAAAATCCCATAAAAATTGGACCTTGGGAGTTCACTTGCAAGCATTACAATAGACCTTAAAAAAAAAAAAAAAAATTAAGCCCACAAAAAATAATTCAAAAAAGTAGAGTAATACAAGAAAATCCCGGAAAAAAAAATTACCTTGAGAGTGCCATTGCAAGCACAAGGAGCCTCCATATCTTTCTCCTCATCTTCCTCTTGACAAATCCTACACTCTCTCACACTTTCCTTTGTTGAACTTCCTTCGCCAATACCATTTCCTTTAAAGCTATTACTTTTTTTCAAAGAAACCATTCCAGTAAATGCATTAACATTTTCAGCAGCATTAAAATTAACACTAGTTTCTCTATCGCTCTCTGATGATGATGATGATGATGATGAACCCTCAAAGCATGCAGCGGAAGCTATTATTCTATCAACACAAACCATGAATTCATCAACCATTTTTTGCTTCCCCCAAACACAATGAACAAATTTATTTATAGAGAGAGAATAGTGGGGGTTGGGTGGGGTTCTAAAAGGGTGGTGGACTGGTGGAGGGATAGTGGCGGAAGTTACAAAGTGGACATTCTCGGACGTCTGTGAAGACGAGATTAGCCCTGATTGGTGGGTTTATTTACACGTTTGTTACAAGAAATATATTTGTCCTTGCACCCTTGTTTAATGCTGGTAACTACTAAAGTAGCGTGTTTGGTGAACAAAATTGCCTAGGGCTTGGTAATTTTTTTTATTTCTTTTTAATATTTCAATGGTATGGGAATTAAGAACATATGGTGTGTTTGACATCTATTTTGTAGAAGTTTAATTTCTGAAATGGTGATTAATGAGAAGAATGTGTGATTAAAAGTAAAAATAATTTTTGGGTCTATGTGTAATATTATTTTATTGATAGAATATACGGTTGAAATGAAAAAAGATAAATAGAATGAGAAATAAATGGGTTTCAAACAGGAGGCATGTTTGAATCCCATTTTTTGTTAAAAATATATTTTAAATAGTAATTTGATCGAGAATGAATAGTTATAAAATAAGGAAAAGTTTTGAAATTATGTATAATATTATTTTATTGAAAAATGTATATTGAAAATAATAGGAACCAAATCAGAATTAAAATTAGCCTTATAGTAAATTTTGATGAAAATTAATAAATTTGCCCTTGTCTGGTCCAAATTACTTTCAAAAAAAAAATTCTCTTTTCTTTTTAACCACACATTTTTTAATAAAATAATATTACAGGTAAATTCAAAAATCTTCTTATTCTTTAACTATACGTTTTCTGTCAATTTATTATTCCAAAATGTATTCTCAAAAAAAAAAAAAAAGGGCTCTGTATGATTAAACGGTCGTGGGTCTCATAAAATGTGATTAAAATTAATTATTAATGTTAACTTAAATTAAAATCTGAATTTTAATCCCTATCAAACAAAGATTTCATTAAATTACACTATGTGACAAGCTCAATTAAAGATAAAAATATAGAATTATATGATTTATTTAATTGGATCTCACGTTCAATGTCATTTAAATTGGTGTTGTACACTAGTAATTGCTAAATATCATTACTGTATTTTAAAAGGTCAAAGTAGTTGAAGATATTAAATTAGTAAATAAATATTATTAATTTTTTTGCAAAATAAAAAAATCAGTAATATTTCTTACAGTCCAACCTATAGATTTCTTATTTTTTTCACAAGTTTTTGAAGTTCGGAGAGTTTTATGTAAACGGGTTGATTTCAAGTTTTTTCACATCCAACTTTTACTATGCCCTTGTTTGGGCCCCATTTTCAAGAAAATGCATTTTGAAATAGTGATTTTTGGATAATATGTGGTTGAAATTGAGTTTTGAAAAAATAAATTTTCAAAAAAATAGGGATCAAACAACCCCTATATGTCTAGATTTAATAACAAAAATATTATATTTTCCCTCCACTTTTATTTTTGAAAATGTTTCCAATGCATACTGATCTTGTAAATGAATTGGATAGAATCGAGTTTAATTAAAATAAAAGGATTTGGAATGTGTTTGATTAATTATAGAAGTAATTAAAAAGTTAATTTTAAGTATGTTTTTATTTGTAAATTGTAATCATTTAAGGTAAAATATTTAATTTAGATAAAAGTTGCTCATTTTAAAGTAAATATTGCTATATACTCAAATAAGTAATTTATTTTAAATTCACTTATTTACTTATGTATAAACATTTCAACTTAGTCAAATATGTTCTTAGTGATTAGAGAATCATTTTCCCTCCACACGCAAAATTTTTTGTTAATTGAACCAAATTTCATTAAAGCTACGAAGATTTAGTAAGACAATTAGTTTTCCTCTACATTTATTTTTCAAAAAGTTTCAAAATATTATGTAGTGAATGAAACAAATCGAGTTAAATTAGAAATTTAATGGTGTTTGATTCTTTTTCCAAATGGACCAAATTTTATACTGATAAACGTAACCTATGTTTGAATTTGAAAGAAGAAAAATAATGAATACTGGAATCTTTCACTAATTAATTATTTATAGTGATTTTAAATATACGATAGTTATAAAAATAGTTCATTTCAAGATAAATAAAGAAAAAAATTTAATTTCATCGAAAATTGAGAAAGTAAAAACAATAAACCGAAATTATAGGGAGTTTATTATTTACTTCTCTTTTGTGAAAGTATATATTTCCTTTGATGTTTGAGGATGGTCACCACTTTTTATGACCAAAGTGGCATGCATAATGAGTCTACAAGCATCGTTGAGTGACGTCCGCGTGATTGAAATCATATGGATTTAAAATTTTGAGTTCCGTAATAGGATTAGCTCGCCAAAGTAAGGAATACCGCAACAACCCGTATGTCAATTAATTGCATATTCATTGACATTTCTTCCGCTCGTTAATTCCTTGTTTAAACTTAAAAGGATAATAGTTAAACCTCTAAGCAAAATCGAATATGCATAGTATTTTCAAACTTTTTTAGTTCAAATTATTATATCGCTATGCTCGTATCATTATAGTCGAAATATATTTCACAATCACAATCGGCTTAGGAGTTTGGACTAACAACTCCCATTAATTCTACTTTAGATACTAAAACTTAATTATTATTCATTTACATAATGATAATACTAAATTATTTGAGGAATACAATATATTTTAGTGGACATCTTTAGACATAAAATTAATTTTGATTCATTAACATAATGATAATGCAAATTTTTTTGCTATTATTAATATTAGGTAATAAGCATAACATGAATTCCCATTGACTTATTTAGACTTGAACTAGAAATGGTTCATTTGCATAATATAACGTGGCAAAAAATCTATTAAAAATAATGAAACATTATGTACAAGTGCATAAGATGCCAACTCATGGACCACTATATTCTTCTCATCAAGCGTCATCGTTGACCTCACTGAAAGGCTTTGAAATATCATGAAGAAGCATCCCACTTGTAGCAAATTGGAAGTCCATCTATAGTTATTTTATCATTTCAATCACAAGATAATCACATTCATTAGATTGTTGCAAGACTGTTCTACTGAGCAAATAGTAGACCCTTGCAGAGGGCTAGGCATTCAGCATCAACCACAAAGAAAGAGCTTGCCACCTGTCTAGATATAGTTACTGTTATGCCTCTTCTAGCGAGGTTCCAAATGTAACCGCATGGCGCCACACGAAATGTGAACTTGGGCCCGCACTCCACATCATTCTGCCCCATGGCAGTTTTGGACGAACCCCATGAGAGGCTGAACCTCTATGGAGTAGTTGAACTCATTTGATGGAGTCGGCCATCGAACCCTCATGGACGAGGTGAGGTTGAATCTTCTTTCTATATATCAACAGGTCAAATCTAAGCCCTATGAGTCAGATTTAGGGTGCCAAAAAGGTTATAATGTTAAATGCATTTGATTGACTGATGCACTTGATAGGATGCCTTGGTCGTGTGGATGAGGTACGTGCCTTCGCTTTTAACAGTTCATATTCATCATCTTTTACTATAAAAACTCACACTTTATGCTATTCCAAGGTACTGTAATTTTAGACTCTCAAACTATAATTTTTGCAATCTTTCTTTTCTCTCCATAAACCTCAAATTCCAACCCCTTTTTATACAAGAGACTCACGTCTAAAGCACCTCACACACTCAAAACACATATATTGTCGATTGACTTGATCATCTGAGTGCAAGCAATAGTCTCCACCACCATCGGAGAAGGCCAAATGTAGCTAACGATTTGTCATAGTATGGAGGAATAGACTTATGTGAAAGAGAGAGGCCTTGAGATATGTGGCCACGTTGGATGTACAAATTTCAAGGTCAACAGTTGTCATCATTCTTTCCTCATCATCCTTTGTGACCCCTCCAATTTCCACATAGCCATCCATCCTCACATCAGCATCAATATTCAGCTTGAGTTGCAGAGCTTCTTGTGGCCTCCAATATTCCCCATTGACTCTCTTCACCTCCTCAACTCGTCTTCACCTTCTCAACTCTCCCTCGGCTATATCTGATATTTCACCAATGGCTTCCAATCGGCCTGCATCCCTTCACGCAACACCTTGTTCTAATTATTTATCTCATGAATATGTAAGGAATGCGTGTGTTCTATTTGAAATAAGGTGTGACCCGAATTTTATTTTGAAGATAATCGTGAATTTTAATTAAAGTCGACTTCAGAAGAATTCTATTTGAATTGTTGTTTTGGAATTCTATTTGAAGTCTATTTGGCAAATTCTAGTTGAAGTTATATTTTGAAACGCAGTTGAGAGTTTGAAATTTGTATTGGACTTGAAGAGATCAAGTTATGAACAATGGAATTTTTGGGCAGCAGTACTGGCACTTGGCGCCTAAAATGTGTGCTTCAACGCCATTTGGAGTCAAAGGGATAGAATTCAACTTGAGACACACCGCCCAGCTCCACACAAAGCGCTACCCTGCCGCGAGCGCACTAGCTACTTGCCTGGAGCTCAAACGTCGGTGTTATCCGAGCCCAAATCTGTTTCGTGTTTTTAAGCATTTTGACATTCTATTTCATCTATAACTCTACTTTTAGGGTTTGAAACATTCCCTATATATATTTAGTTCTTCATTGTATTTTAAATTAAGTTAGACAAATTTGTAAACACAAAATTGTTGTATTATTTCTCCATATTTTAGTGAATTCTTCTTTCCTCTGCATATTATCTTGTTCTTGTGTTTTTGTGATCAATTACTTTATAGTTCCTTTTTATGATATATCGCTTTTGAATCGCATTACAAACTTTTCATTGTGATAGGTAAAGATGCAAGTAGCATTCGCTCAAATGGATTTGGACGATGCTTTGTTGGGATTCGACAAGATGCCTTCAACTTGGAATCGGGAGGAGAAACAACATAGGGATCGAAATGCCCTATCATAAATTTATTTTCATCTTTCAAATAATATTTTTCAGGACGTTTTGAAGGAGACGCCCACCGATGCGTTATGGTTAAGAATTGAGTAATTATGCATGACGAAGAGTTTTACTAGCAAATTGCACTTGAGACATCGTCTATATTCTCATCATATGATAGAAGGTACATCCCTTGAGGATCACCTAGCTGTTTTTAAGGAAATCGTTGTTGATTGGAAACCTTAGAGGTTAAATATGATGATGAAGATTTACATTTGATTTTGTTGTGTTCGTTACTCGCTTCATATATGTCTATTAGAGATACGATCCTATATAGTCATGATACTCTCACAACTAAAAATGTCTGTAATGCTATATATTCAAAAGAGAAGATGAAGCATCTCGTTAGCACAGATTCATGGAGATGGCCTTATTATTGATGATGGTTGTGGGGGCCAAATTATGGTCCAATTTCAAAAATAAAATTTGTAATTATTGCAAGAAGAAATAACACTTGGTTAAAGATTTCTATAAGTTACAAAATAAATAAAAAATTGCTACAACTAATCAAAAGGGAAAGAAACTAGATACTCTAGGTGAAACCAGTGTTGCAGAAACGTTTCACAATGATATAGAACTTTTGATTATTTCTGACGACGACTCCAAACTTGACGAGTATTAGATTCTTGATATGGCTTGCACTTTTTATATGTGTCCCAGTTGAGATTTGTTTATAACAGATAAAGAAGTTTCCAAATGTGTTGTGGTGATTGGTAATAATACACCTTTGTCGAATAGCTGGTATTGGAAATATTAGAATTAAGTTGTTTGATGGAAGTGTCAGAACACTTGATGCAGTGTGGCATGTTCCTGATTTGAAAAAAAAAAATCTTATCTACTTAAGTACTCTTGACTTGAAAGGGTACAAATTCATTGGTGAAGATAGAATCATGAAAGTTCGTAAATGTGCTCATATTGTGTTGCAGGAACGGAAAAAGAATCAAATATATATCTTGCAAAATTATATAGAATCTTTGGAAAACAATCCGTATAAATTTGGAGCTCGGGTGGATTGTAAGTTTGGTTTAGTACCGTTCGAGTTTTGTCTGGGGTCTATGAAAATATGTAGTTCGACCCTAACAACACCTAGAGAGGGGTGAATAGGTGAATATGTGGAATTAAAAATTACTTAATAATTAAATAGCAACAAGTCACTATTAATTATTTCCTAGATGGTTAATCATACAATTCAATTATTCCTATGTTGAATTACCGCGGTTGTATAAGCAATAAATGAACACAAGAATTGATCATGAAGAAACCCAATTTGGTAAAAACTTCGAGTACTTTGCCAATCAACAGTACACTATAAACGATTTATAACTTACAGTCTACCAGACTAGACGACGACACGTACTATCTGATCTCCTGACTGTAATTCCAACCGCTCTCCTGGATTCTGTGCTCTTGCACCACTCCCAGCTGTAGTTTCCAAAGCTCTCATGCAGCATCTCCTAACTTTGTGAAATCGTTTATATCCTGTGGATCTAATGAAGAACACCGCGTTCTTTAATGACTGGAACTCCAGTCACCTTCCCTTGATCTTTAGAAAATCTGAAAAATATGAAGAAAGTAGCAATTTGGATTANTCCTGGATTCTGTGCTCTTGCACCACTCCCAGCTGTAGTTTCCAAAGCTCTCATGCAGCATCTCCTAACTTTGTGAAATCGTTTATATCCTGTGGATCTAATGAAGAACACCGCGTTCTTTAATGACTGGAACTCCAGTCACCTTCCCTTGATCTTTAGAAAATCTGAAAAATATGAAGAAAGTAGCAATTTGGATTATCAATCTGATGTTTTCACCACCAAAAGTCAAATTAAGATGAATGTTGAAAGTAATTATATGAAGATGATCTCAAAGGAATCTGTTTATCTCAGTGTTCAACCTCACAAAATCGTTATGTGGTGTTTGGCTATTTATATGTAGGTTAGGGAATAAATGGGCCGGACAAAAAGTCTTTAAAAAACGAAATAAAAATTTCACGGATAACACTGTCGCTCGAGCAAAGGGCGATCGACAATCGAACGACAGGTAGTCGCTTGAACGAAGGCGAGGCGACAATCGAGCGATGGAGTTTCTGTTTCTGACACTCGAGCCAAACATTGGCGACAGTCTAGTGAAAATCCTCGCCGTTTTTTCCTTCTTTCCTATTCTCGTACCCTAGACCTAAAATATCATAACTTTCACTAATTGCACATTACTCCTTGACATTTTACAACATATCAACTTTAGTCTTTTTTGTTCACAAACTTGTCAATTACATTAAATACCTAATAAGCTCCCCCTTTTGGCATTCTGTGACAAAACTACAATCTAAGTCAAGGCTGTAGTAAAATAAAATTACATACTTAAAACAATTGACACACCCAACAGCTGTCTTGAACGAACTCAGCATTCCAGTTTTCAATACTTGTTTTCTGAAATAGACAACTCA
>CAIGRK010164026.1:0-10135 GCA_903798315.1 Fraxinus greggii
GGGCAGGGACTTGAAGCTCCCGGCGGATCCAGCACGGGCGGCCGCGGGGGCTGGCCAGGTGCTGGGTCCGCCCCTGGGGCCAAAAAATGGGGCCCCCTCCAGTTTTGGGCCTGAGGCGCGGGCCTCATCTAACTCGCCTCAGGGCTGGCTGGCCCTGCCTAAAAAAAAAAAAGAACTATTAAATCTTAATTTTGAATTTGATAGTTTAAGCCCCTATTTGGTACATATTTTTGGAAAAAGAATATATTTTTACTGTTGATGTGATGGGGAATATGTGATTGAAAAAGAAGGAAAAATTATTGATGTGATGAAAAATATTATTTTATTAAAAATGTATGGTTGAAAATGAGTAGAAGAAAAAAAAGAAAAAAATTATGTCGCTCAAACAGGGTCTAAAACTAGGATTAGATGTAATTTTCCCATGTATATATCTCTTGATTAGGTGTTGGTGCTCCTCTTCCATCGATTGGATATAAGGTTCTGTGTTGTTTAGTAATTTAACGAGTTAAAATAAAATAAATTTCAAAATCAATTATGAGCTTAAATAGTCAGAAATTAGAATATAATAGAATAAAAAAAGAAAATGAGTAATTGTATGAAAAATGAAAATAAGGTACCACACGAGACAAAAGAGAGAAAAATCAGAGATTACACGCTTCAGTTTGTGCACTGGCTATGGCCCTCTGCCCCTCCACCTCAGAAGTCCAATATGAACAAAGATTGTTCCAGAATACCCAATTCCAGTCTTGCACGCAAAGCCTTCTTCCACAATTACGCACTTTTCTTCTCAAACCCATAATAAAAACCCCTTTTTCTATTCTCATTAATACATCTAAATATTCATTGTGCTTGTACTGTGTATATAATATTTATAGGCCTAGCAGTGTATATTTCTTGAATTAACCAAAAATATGGCTGTTTCACTGGCATCAGGTACGCCTATATTCACGTCCACTGCCACCAGAAATAGTTCGCTCAGCAACTCCATTGGCCATCACTTCAATTGTAATCTTCCTTCGCAAAAGAGAAGAAATTTTCTCAACACTTCACTACGTGTTGCTACTCCACAAACCACTCCTACTGCCACCACTTCTGAAGAAAAACCGGAATCTGTATCGAGATTAGAAGATAATTTTGAGGTTGAAATAGAGGGTTCGGAAGAAAATTCATCATCAAAATTTTCTTGGAGAGATCATTGGTACCCTGTTTCGCTTGTGGAAGACCTTGACCCACGTTATCCTACTCCCTTTCAGCTACTGAATCGGGACCTGGTTCTGTGGTTTGATGGTACTGCTTCACAATGGGTAGCTTTTGATGATAAATGCCCCCATCGCCTTGCTCCTTTATCAGTAAATCTCTTGACCATATTTTCAATTCTCTGTTTTTTAATGAACATCTTGAAGCTTACGAGAGCCCATTTCTTAAATTTATGTTTTTTTTTTTTTTTAGATCTTTCAAAACAACCTTGGAAGCTGGAACCCACGCCTCAAGTTTCGATTTTATAACATAATATTCGAGATCTTTGGCTTTTGATACTCAATTCTCGGTTTTTATTTAAATCCTTGGAATTTTTTGGTACCTATTTCTCGAATTTCCATTTCTTGACAAAATATGAAAATAATTTGATTTTGATGTTTTTATATAATGTTATAGGAGGGGAGGATAGATGAGAATGGACACTTGCAGTGTTCATACCACGGGTGGTCGTTTGATGGGTTTGGGTCTTGTACTCGAATTCCACAGGCAGCATCAGAAGGGCCCGAGGTTCGTGCTGTTAAGTCTCCAAGGGCATGTGCCACCAGATTTCCAACTATGGTTTCCCAAGGTCTTCTCTTTGTTTGGCCTGATGAGAATGGTTGGGAAAGAGCTCAAGCCAGCAAGCCCCCCATGTAAATGATCCTTTCTTAACTAATTTGTCCATGTGCATGCCGAGTCCTTTTTCGTTCTTTGATTTCCTTTGTTAACTCCATTATTTAATCTTGGATGAGCATGATTAGTGGATTCTTTTATTGAATTAATAATGGAGTAGGTGTTGGAATTTGGTAGTTGTAGCTAAATAATAATATTATAGTTTTCAGAATTTATAATGATTAATTGATCTTTCTATTTATGGGAAATTGTGTAGGTTGCCTGATGATTTTGAGAGGCCTGAGTTTTCATCTGTGACAATTCAGCGCGATTTGTACTATGGCTATGATACTCTCATGGAGAATGTGTCTGATCCTTCCCACATTGACTTTGCACATCACAGGGTAAACTACAAAGATTCTTATGAGTGGACTTGTGATTTTGTTGAAACTCTTCATTTTGCTTAGAGGCTCTTGTTCTATTTGGTGCAATCTAAGTAACTCTTTTTAGCTGTGTCATTATACAAAGACACAATATTGTGAAGTTGGAGAGAGTTGTAAACATGGAAACCCTGAATAAGCATGTTGTCGTGAATTCTAGTTTATGCTAAACATCATTTCCAGAGTTGAATGGCTTTCCAGTAGACATTGCTTAGTTTCTGAGATTTCAAAAACAGGGGAAAAAAAAAACAAAACTTGTTTTAGCTTGACATATAGACTTTAACTAGAAGGTTAATAAGATATTTGTGGACCAAAAGAGGGAAGTCAGTTTCTATGAGACTTCTGAGCCTGCCTTTGTTGAAAGGTTTTTTCTGATGGATATGATTGGAAAATAGCTTCGTTTGCTAAGAAACTCTGTGAATTGACCGATTATCCAGTAACTTCATCTTGTGATGCGAATTGTAGGCTGTTTTGTTTATGGGCTGACTTTTTAAAAGGATTTTTGTAGTGTATCTGTCATGTACAATGACAAATTTGCCCTTGTTTGTCTCATTCTTTCAAAGTTCTTTTTTCTATCTACTCATTTTCAACCACACGTTCATATAATAAAATATTCTACGCGTAAACCCATAATTTTTCTTTACTTTACTTTTTAACCATACATTCTCTGAAAATTCACTATTCTAAATGTTTTTTCCAAAAAAAATGGCCACCAAACAGGGGCTTTACTGTTCACTTACACATGGGAGCACTTTTCAGGTAACTGGGAGGAGAGAGAGGGCAAAACCCTTGCCATTCAAGATGGAAGGGACTGGACCATGGGGTTTTGCTGGTGCAAATGACGGCAATCCAAAAATCAGTGCCAAGTTTGTTGCACCTTGCTACTATTTGAATAAGTAAGTTCATTGGTCATGCATGGTATTTGGGTTTGTATGCATTGTCTATTTGACTATTTGTTTTTAGAATGAAGAAGACTCTCTTCATTGTCTGCAACTTGGAACAGTTTGCAGCACAATTCCACATTACCAAAATTTTTTGGTCATGCTATAGTCTCAGTTTAGGTGTATTCATAAAGCTTAGGGAGATTTTACAATGCAAGGTTCATGTTTCAAGTCAACAGCAACTACAATTGCAACTCACTTGAAATTTAAGTCAATATGATTTCTATGTTGTCATTTATTTCTAATCACAGCATCATCTGTCAACTCAGCAATCAATAAATATATTTCGTAGGAGAGGGGAAGGAATTATGTTCCTTGATTCTTCTCTAGTAAAATTTTTCCATGTCAATGCTTCGATTTTTATATTTGATGAACTTCATTAAAGGTATTTGTTGCCTTCTAAGTTAAAAAAGATTATCTACTTCAGAAATTAAAGCACATTTTTGACTTTCAATTTCTTATGGGGTGTTTTTTTCTTGTGGTGTGTGCCTATTGTTGTGTGTCGGTAAAAAAATCAATATAAAATAGTCATATTAATTACATATTCATCTTTCAGACACTTACCTGAATCCTGTTCTCTAATTGCGTTTCAATTTCATATTTCAGAATTGAGATTGACACAAAGCTTCCACTCGTGGGTGATCAAAAATGGATAATATGGATATGTTCCTTTAATGTTCCAATGGCACCTGGAAAGACACGCTCAATTGTCTGTAGTGCTCGAAATTTCTTCCAGTTCGCAATGCCCGGTCCTGCATGGTGGCAGGTAAGGCTTTTTTCTTGAGATGAAAAATTTGCGAAAATGCAAACAATGCCCATTATTGTCCTAAATTTGCCCATACTCATCTTTTTATCACCAAGTAATGGTTTCTTTCTCGCTTATGATAGAACAATGCCAATTTTTTTAAGTAGGTGCATAAAAGGTCAATTGGAGTAATGAGGAGAAGGACGATGAGGGAGAGGAGAAACAATATCCTGTGCTTTGTGGAAAGGTGTGACTTGGTTAGTTGGGGGTGGGTGGAGCTATTGAACAATGATAACTTGTATTTTGGTTTGATGACTGTTTGCTTGAAGATGAATGTGTGTGTATAAAATATGGGTGACGTAGCCCTCATTACTATTAAAGAATGATAGAACCTCCTCTTAGGAGTTAGCTGTTCCTCGGACTCTAAAAGAATCCTTTTTCTAGCTTTTCCACTTTCATCTTTTACTTAGTCAGCTTATCCAGACTGTTATCTATGAAAACATTGACTCTTCTATAGAGACGAAAGTCCTTGTCCATTTGAGTCACATAAGCCCTCTTCCATAGAGGCTAAAACATGTGTCTGTCCAAAGCACAGAAGCCCTTGCTCGTCTGAGGCATGGAAATCTTCTTCAAGGCTCAAAGCAGGATGACTAATAACTGTGGATGGAAAGGGACTAAACTGTCCATTCGTCCAAAAAATAAAAGAGAAGTGAAAAATATTTTTACTTGAGCAGTATCATACGGGTCTTTGAATCAGGGATGAGAAAACTAATCTACTAGAAGGGACTACCACCAATGTGCTTCCCACCATCCTCTAGCCAGGTTCCTCTTGCACTAAGTCTGTACCCCCAGAGTATTTAGATCCATTTATCGGAAGGTCCCATAATACAGTGCATTCTCTTCTCTATCTCAATCGTCTCCTGCTAGGCCTTTGCCCGTGCTTCTTTAGCTATTAAGTGAGTTTTCGGCCCTGTAAAGGGAGGGTGCCTAACTATTATAAACCCAGAAATAAAACCATAGATTAGTGATGTGGATACAGTTAAATTCATTACATTCCACCCCTCCTAAAATCAACGTCATAAAACTCATAACGGTCCATATTCTAAGCTAAGAAAAAATTGCTATCTCAAACAAAGTTTGGAGATGAATCTTGCTCCTTCAATTTTTGAAATATTCTAACATATATTAGTCAAACAGACAATTTTTTAAGCAATATTACATTAATAACTTTTTAGTTTTTACTGTTTTAATAACTTTAAACTTTTAGATTGTAGAATTCACAATGTAATTTAACGGTATCCTAACGTAGACCGTTCTGAAACTAATGCATTGTGAATATCAGGTAACATATATTTTCTGTTTTTGAGAGTGCATGAAAGCTACAAAGTAATGGGACTTGAACTTTGAACATCATGATCAAAGGCCCCAGCATTGGCCCGCTCCTCATTGCCTGCGTGAATTTGCATCAATTAAGCGGATTATAATGTATCGGAACTGTAAATCTTTGTTATAGTGAAACTTGGGTACAACCCATCTGTGAGAAGAAATTCTTGACAGAGGTACGGAGAAAGTTATCAAGGTGGTCTAATCTGGCTAAATTGGGGATATTGTATATAAATTTTGAGCAAGTCACAAAGCTGTTTTGATTTTGACATTACTAACAAAAGCATGCCTAAATATTGTTATTTCATATGATTTGGACAATAACTAGGAGTGATCCAGCATTTGGATTTTCAAATTAAATACATATTGATCCATATGAAGCAGAAATAAGATTTTCTTAGGATGTCTACTTGTTGAACTTTCCATGTAATAAAGGACTGCTACTTTTCTCTTACTGCTTCCATATTCTTTGATGATTTTGTAAAAGCAGAAGTAAACTTGCCTTTTAGCAGCCAACTTACTACCAGCAATTTTATTTGCTTCTGGATTGATATTGTTGACAATAGGTGGTTCCTCGCTGGCATGAGCATTGGACTTCAAACAAGGTATATGATGGAGATATGATTGTACTTCAAGGACAAGAAAAGATCTTTCTATCAAAGTCGAAGGATGGTTCTGGCGACGTCAACGAACAGTATACAAAGATCACCTTTACGCCAACACAAGCTGATCGTTTTGTCCTGGCATTCAGGAATTGGCTGAGGCGACATGGTAACAGCCAGCCTGAATGGTTTGGTACTGCTGACCAACAGTTGCCATCTACTATATTGTCCAAACACCAGGTACTGAAATTAATCTATCTACTGAGCATCTGCGGCAAATGTGGATATGATTCAAAGAATTTAAATACCCACACTTGTACGGGGGATCTGTATTGAACAATGAAAGCACGGTATGAGTCATTCAACGAAATCATGTAATAATACTAAATCATTCAGCTAAATTTGGAAAAGAATTATACATAGCAATTAGGCACCAGGCGACTGAAGGAGAATAATGTTTGGCTAATGTTTATAAACTGTTTACAATTTATCAAATCACTTTTTATTCACACATTTTGTGAGACACAAAACTCATTTCTATCATATTTATATTTTAAACGGTTTATGAACTCTTACCAAATGAAGTATAAAGTGAACTGCGTGCAATTTTATGCTTCACTTGTTTCTAAATTTCTGTATTGCATAGATTAAATTATTTGCATTCGTTTCTTATTGCCTTCTTTACTTTGTAAAATTTGTCTTTTTCGCAGATGTTGGATAGGTATGAGCAGCACACGCTGAAATGTTCATCATGTAAACAAGCTTTCACAACATTCCAAACATTGCAGAAGTTCTTGATTGGAGCAGCTGTTATTTGCTCTGCAACAGCAGGGATTCCTCCAGACCTGCAAATACGGGTTATTTTGGGGGTGGTTGCAGTTTTAAGTGCAGGCCTAGCTTACCTTGCTTATGAACTTCAAAAGAACTTTGTGTTTGTTGATTATGTGCATGCTGATATTGATTGATTTCAGATAGAGCAATAGTCGTCAAGATAGGAATTTGAAGGTTAACATTCACCTCGTAGAGAAATGAGTGACGATCGTACATGATAGTCAGCATTCATGGTGTCTCAGATGCTTAAAGCCTAAGGAGACGATTTCTTGTTACACGCCTGTTCATAGAAGTTGAACGCTTGTGAAGAATCGAGTTTGTACTATAAAGATTTCAATGCTCATTACTCACAAAGCGCAAAAAAAAAATTCTGGCACTATGTTCACTCTGCTTGTAGTTGGTCAGATCAAGAACATTTATGGTGATCTCAGTTAAATTCCGAAATCAAGTACTAATATGAAGTTCAGCTCTTCCATTTAGCTTCTTAGAGATCCATTACAGGACTCTAATGGCATCACAAATCATATACACACCAAATGCTAGAATTAAAAATTTCCCATTAATTCCATAAATCCTTAAATAAATCCCAATTAACCATAGAAGAAATTCAATAGAAGAGAATACCAAAAGATTACTAGGTTTTTTCATTCAGCAATTAACCATAGGCCAAAAGAACATCTTTCGGTACGTACGCCAAAAACAACCCACAAAACCATAACAAACAAGCCATTTACAACCATCTTTGGAACACAATTTTCCCCAACCTAAGAACTAGTAAATTTGGTCACAGCCTTAGTCCCCTCAGACACTGCGTGCTTAGCCAACTCCCCAGGTAGTACCAATCTCACAGCAGTCTGAATTTCCCTCGAGGTAATTGTGGGCTTTTTGTTGTACCGAGCCAAACGGGACGCCTCCTGAGCTAGCTTCTCGAAAATGTCATTAATAAAACTGTTCATAATTCCCATGGCTTTGCTGGAAACCCCAATGTCAGGATGAACCTGTTTCAGCACCTTAAAAATGTAGAGCTTGTAAGTCTCGACGCTCTTCTTGGATTTCTTCTTCTTCTTATCTCCGGCAGCTGCACTGCTATCCTTGGGTAACTTCTTCCCCGCCTTGGGTTTTTTCTCAGCTACCGGGCCCTTTTCCGCCACGGCGGACTTCTTCTCCTCCACCGGCTTTTTCTCTGCAGGCTTCTTCTCTCCCTTTGGTGCCATTTTTGGAAAAGATTTTGGGATTTTGTTTCTTCGGTTTCTTCAGAGAAAGTATCAAGTGTAGGTAGCGTTGATGGAGGGAATGAGGGGATTGGGGGCTTCAAATAGTGGAAAATGAAAAATCTGATTAGTGGGTATGGAGTGACTCATTGCATATTTAGACCGTTGATTAACTTTCAATACACGGACAAGATATCATATAGGGGGTTGGTCAAGATTTTTATTGTGATCCGTTGATGGAAGTGATAATGGATGGACCAGATTTGATTATCGAAATAACTGGATATTTTGGGCGCGCTTTTCAATTTGTGGGCATTATATTTTAAACTTGTTCATTTGCCGCGCCAGGCAAAGAACGGGTTTAGCTTGTGTTTTGGAATATATATATATATATTTTAATTCTTTTAATAAAATAATTTTTCACGTGAATTCATAATTGTTATATATAAATATGTATTAATTTAAAAGTAATATACAAAAATTCAATATTATGCTCTCAAATTTAATTCAATACGCTTTCATTACATCTCATCATAAGGTGCGTATCCTATTAGTTCCTGTTTGTTGGAAATTAAAATAAAAATTTTAATAGATTTTGTTGACGTTAAAAAGTGTATGGATCAATTCAAATCAACTTTGAAAGTAAATAAAGATTTTTTATTGATGATCACTTATAAATTACAAGAGTTTTTATCAAATGAGTTCTTTGAAATATGAAGTTGTCCTTCTCCTTTTCTAAAGATACCATACTCTTTATGGGAAAAGAAGATCTAGTATCTTTCACATTCATGACTTGTCTATCAATAGTACCGAGTCGGGACTTTGTGCCAATGATTTTTAACCCTGATTGGTTGTTTGTCAAATCAACATACAATATCGAACTAAGAAGTACGCTAATGGCATATCCTCATTTGTTACTTAGTTTGGCTTCAACAGGCAATTATAAGGCCGACCTTAAATAGGTCCCCTTTAATTAATGAATTAATTAGACAGTAAAGCTTAACATACTATTAGTGGGTTTGGTGGGCACTAACGTAATTTTTTCTGAATTTCATTAATTAATTGAAGATTGCGCCAATGTGTAAAGATTCTACAATCATTATGTCCCCTCAAATCACGACAGTCATGCTTTCGAGCTGACCTTACAGGTTCGACCTTAATGGATCTTGATCCAAGTGCATGTCATAACCCAACTTAATTAAATTGCAAAGTCGGATGTTAACATATTTTAATAAAAGTTAAAAAAATATGTGGTTGAAAAATTGCAAGACCCATAAAATATGTGCTTAAAATTAATTATTAACTTTGACTTTGGTAAAAATATAACTTATAAAAGTTGAATCCCAACATTGAGGACTCCCCACTGCCCCGCCCCTAGAGTATTGCGGAGGAGGATGTGCATCAGCAGGTCATGGTACAAGAGCTGTCATACTGATGCCCACAAAGAGTATAATTCCAAACATGAGTTATAGCATATACAATTCAGACATATGTACCTACCTCAAGGCATCCCAGAGTAGGAAAATCTCATGTATTGAAGTGAGAATTTGAAAAGGAAAATCCTAGTGCATGTTTAAGAACTAATTAAACCATAATCACTTTTGATCGAATATATTTTTATTCGTATATTTCATATTGCTGACGTATATGTGTAGAATACACAATTTATAAATTACTTAAATTTTAATTTAATTACTTCCTAAACACGCAATTAAGAAATCGGGAACACCTATAATGCCACGAAGTTACATTTTGATGATTTTATATGCACAACAATCAAATTTGCGTCTTCTTTTTGAGGGAAAAAAATTAAATTCTTGAAATGAGATCGAAGATCTTTGATGTATTGGAAAATAATTGAAATACCTTCAAACCTAAACCTATTCTAAATAGTTACTTTTTGTGGAAATTAGCAAAAGAATAATTATATTATCAAAGTTTTTACTAGGTGTCATTTTTAATTGCAATGAAAGATCCCAATTTCTGCAATTATTGCTCTTTTTTTTTAATCCTATTCTTATCTTTAATCTTCAATTAGATTAACACATTTTGTCTATGATTATGATTTTTGTATAAAAAAAATTGTTAGCATCCTTTGAAATAAGGAGCAGATATTTTGTAAAACTTTATTATT
>CAIGRK010164028.1:0-17127 GCA_903798315.1 Fraxinus greggii
ACCGAGCCCTAGCCGAGCCCAGCTCGAGCTTTTTCCGAGCCGCCCGAGTTTTCCGAGCTTTTTGCCACCACTATGTATGGCATTACAAATTTACAATCGCCAAATCTATGCTAAATCACAATAAATAGTGAAATTCAAGTATATCTCTCTTTTATGAGACGCATAATTTTTTATTTTTTTATTTTTCTTTGTACATACTTTTTAATAAACATATATTCATGCATACTAAAAGTAGTTTTTGCATCCAGAGTACAAAGTTAAAAGGTATCCCCGAGTTTTGTTTAATATATGTTGTCACCGTTACTTTTCTTTGATATGTAGACTTTATGTTTGAATTATTAGTTAATGTTATTATAAAGTAAGACTAAATTTGTCATTGTTGTGAATATTTCACTTGTAAAATAGAAATTTCGAATTTCTGTAACGCCTAAAACTAGACATGAAGATGAAGCTTTTAGTACCCCAAATCCTTAAAACGAGGAACATCCATCCAAAAATATTGTTAGGACACAATAGCATGTAATTCGGAGGATAAAGAGGAAGACCATCCTTCTAAGCAGAGAAGGGCTTGGTCTATCACAAATTTGCAACAAGCAAAACTCTTGGTTGGAAGATAAATGGATATTTCCAATTATAGGCCCTTGAAGAAGCCGAAAGAAGTGCATTAACACAATTTTTCAGCTCTTAAGTTTTCCCATTTCATTCATGGAGAGACAGATAACAGCAACAGAATAATCTAAAACTTTTTTCCCATAATTCCCAGAAAATGTCTCAATCCGATAGGATGCGAAGATCGAATAGTAAAAGTCCGAAAACTCAAACCTCACCAACTTTTGAGCAACTTTTACATGGTAATTCTCACTATCTCATTGAAAGCATTCACTGTTTTGCTCAACATTTGTGCCACAAATTTTAATTTCATTATTCTTGGATTTATGATTATTGTGTGTTTTTTTTTATGTGGAGCGTCACATGAACATGAGGGTGTCCTTATCTCGTATTCTTGAGCATGATCGTGGGTGATATAGGGCTTGATTGCTCATCTCTTATCAACAATAGCTTTTTGTACTGTGTTTGATATCGAATATATAGTTATTTTGTTCTTTCAAAGCTGACAAGCATAAAAATATTGTTCCTTAGGTGAAGATTTGCTGTGGTCATCAAGCATCTCACCCACATTAGGAAAGAATCATGATCAAGAAGAGTACAGCAACTACCCTAACAAGAAATCCGTTCTCGCAAAAGTAAAGGAGAGAGCTAAGAAGTTGCGACACACTCTCAGTGGCAAGAAGAAACATGGAAACGACCTTCATGAAGATAATACCACACCCTCGTGGGGTGTTAGCTTGGATGATTTGGACGAAGAAGATGATGATCCCGAATATCTTGGAGCCCCAAGTAATAATATTAACAATTTTACTTGTAAATTTATGATATTGAGACTAAAGAAGTCTTAATCTTCTCTTTTTTACAGTGTATGAATCGGAACTGGCACCTGAGACTTACCGAGAGTATGCGAGGCAGCATCCACGAGCAATTCCAGTGGTATCTGAGAAACACAATTTGCCAGGCAGCGTCAAGCACGAAACTGATCAACAAGAAAATGACAAAGCCATGAGCAGAAACAAGACCATGGGTAGAAGTGTATCTCTGAAGTTAACCCCAACTCATACAGTTACTTCTAAATTTGCTGGCCTCACTGTTACAACACCTGAAACACAAGAAACTGGAAATCATAATGTACATTCAGATTCTGCAATTCATCTTGGTGATATGAAGAAATTGGGTGAAAGTTCAGTGATTGGAAAGCAATCTAGCGGCAGCCCACAAAGATGGGACAAAGGTGTTTCAGTAAAGGAGTATTTCTTCAATAAGTTGGAACCTGGAGAAGATGAAAGAGCACTTTCACAGGCCATAACAGATGCCATAAGTCCTAGGAAAAATGTGAAGGAAACTGGTGTGGTCGAGATGGTGAAAGAAGCTGTAACGTCTTTTTTTCGCCACGAAGAAACCTCCAACCCTGTGACATCGAAGACTACAACAAATTCATCACCTACACTTCTTGTCTCACCTAAGCCGACTTTTACTAAGGAGAATTCTATCTTTTCTACCAATTCACCTACTTCTAAACTTTCCTTCTACGCCAGTGCAAACTCATCTCCCCTCGTCCCCATTTCCACCAATCATCCAGGTAATTTAGTTCTCTACTTCATTATGGGATTACAGATTATGGAATAGCAAAGAAAATCACCCGTAGTATAGATTATTAATCTATGTATTTCAATTTTCCTGTTGCATCAAATAATTTGGCGGCCTTAGACAAAAACTCTTGAGAATATCTGTGGAAATGAACTAAAATACAATCTTAAAAACACAAAGCATACAATTGATAAATTTGATCTACAAACCACAAGAATATCTTTTGTATTGTTTTACTGATGTGATTGTTACGGCAGTTCCAGAAGAAGAAAATCATGGAAGGATTCTCCAGCCCAACTGAATACACATTCCTGTCTAACTACGCAAACAATCAGCTTCCTTCCAACCATTTAGAATGAGTTTTTTTACTTTCAGCTACATTTACATGTAAATTGATGTCAAGAATAAATTATGTTATGTATTTTTCATTTAGAATCTAGTAATGTTTGGCAACAACTTTGTTCTTTTATGTAGTTACTGCTATGTTGTGTTCCTAACGTATGAACACTTGTATCCCATAATCGATTATTTTCGTGGAGATTTTTGGCAATACTAAGGTCCTGTTGTTTTTATTCCTAGGTTTTTAATGTTAAAATCGGTAGTGTTAGTGTTCATTGTACGTTTTGCATAATAACTACAATTAATAATGAATAGACACGTGTTAAGAATATAAAGAGCACCCTGATAGTGCTACTTAATTAATAGAGAAATTTAAGAGCCCGAAATTACGAAGATCGACGACGAAACAGTTAGGATCAGTTCGATTAGTTTAAATTCCATAAAAATGTCACATTCGAGTAATTCAATTTCTACTTTGATTATTTGATACAAAAGTGAAAATTGAATTCGAGTTCCAAGGTCCAATCACTTTAAGCTTGTTTTATGTCAATTTCATGGAAAATATATTCTTATGAGATACTAGAATTTTTATTTTCCAACTTACATGAAATTAAAAAATCTTTCCATCTTTACCAATCAAACGGACCCTTATGGTCTCGAGGGTCGAAAATCTAATCTCCCCGAGTCCCGGGAAAGGGCATTATGCAATTTAAAACAAACTTGAAATAAAATCGAAATATGTCTGCCTCTAGTACAACAAACCAGGGGCCCTTCTCTATACTCATCTACCTGCAAATTATAATCGAGCCACCAAGAAACAAAAAAATAAATAAATAAATAAAAATGAATCAAATACGAGGAGATAATAGATCAAATTTTGTGTGAACAGACAAAAATGTATAATGTTGCATTGTGTCTAGAATCATAAAATGCAGAAATCGTTTAGCGAAAATAAAGCTTTCTATTTACAAGTGAACAACCAGTAAACCTCTCAAAAGCATATTATCTTAATAGATAGACCAAAGACAAAATATAAAACTTAATGATATCTTTGGATTTCCTCTGGAATGAACATCCATCATCTGAGTTATCTCCAACCAAATCAGAAATCGAACTCTCCTGTTGCCTGAGAAAGAACATGGCACCCGAATAATTATTCACAATTTCCAGATTAATGAGTAAGCAAAAATGTATGATGAAGGAAAGGAAACGAGCACAAGACAAATCACACCTTATTGAACAGAATGTCTTTATTGTTTATGTGCATGATGCCGTCCTTCAAAGTGCATTTCCACCTGCTTTTAGTACGTGTCACCTATATATCGATCATCCATTCAATAAATTTCATCAGCATAGATCAATGCAACAGAATTATGAGATCGACATCATTATAAGAAGACTACGAAAAATACCACTCAACCTCCAGGGTAAACTCTATTCTGGTCGTTACCTTGTCAAATTGAGCTAAAATCAGGTGTGTAGTATTCAGATCCTCCCCTTGGTCCACATCATCCAATTCGTCATCATCATCCTCGTTCAAAGGTTCTTCATCATCGTCATCGCCAGTGTCATTCTGGGGAAGGGGAGCAGGAGTGGCTGCCTGTATCTCTGAAAAACGTGCATAAATTGGCATTAGCGAATGAATACTTCAAGACAAGCACACATATAGTTCAAATTAGATTATCAGTTTACCATTTGGTGCAGGTGTGTTCACTACGTTGTAGTCTTCATTGGCAACTCCTTGATAATTGTATATCTTCAAAGATAGAATTAGAAACCCCAGGATAGTTCAGATAATAATGCAGCATACCATGTATCCCAAGGAAAAAGACGGAAAACATACAATTACAATAACAAAAAATGAAAGTAAAATTTGTTTCAAGTTATCTCATACAAAACCATGAAGACATAACAGGTAGCCTATATGTGACAGATCCTCAGAGATTAGGTTATACACACATCTATTAAAAATGAAGGTCGATCAGCATCATTACAAACCTATTATCATCAATATAGTGCAAACACAATGGTAATATGGAATTCCTCATTTATAACCGAGAATAAAATTTTGAATATATAGTAACCCAGTTTTCAATCTTTGATCTCTGAATCTGGCATCTACAATTTTGATTTTCTTAAACAAGAATGAGCTATTTACTGCTTTAAAAGCTCACCAATTATAAAACAATTTAGAACTTCGAACTTGAGAGAGCAAGAAATAGTTCAACAAAGTTACTTAAGGGTTAATTGTTTAAGGTTGATATTTAGACAGTTGGATGCTTGTTTAGAGAAATTGTTTTCTATATTTATTTTGCAGGAAAACTAATGGTATTTCACAAAACATGTCATCAAATATAAAAATTTCTTTTGAATATATTACCTCAAGTTGTTCGATGACGACCTAATGGCTGGCTTTAATTTGAACACCCACCCTTCCCTGACCTTCCATCATTTTCAGTTACAACCCAACTATACACATTTTTCATTTCAAATTACCATAACAACATGGCGAATGAGAAATATGGAAAGGCGTACCAAGTGATGTTGGATATTATGCCAAATATTCAATTAAAACAAACCTGAAAATCATGGGGTTAAGTCAAGTAATAATAAAACTTACTAAGTAGGCGTTAGTAAAGGCACTTATAACCCATATCGGTGTAAACTTTAAACTTCAACAATGTCAGTTCATTCTGCATTTAATAGAGACCAAAACATGGTACGGATGCCTGCTTGTAATTCAGAAAACAATAGATACCTACCACAAACACTACACTGGTGGTCAGGAAAAAAAGCGGGTGGGACATTAGAAGCGAGATGTCTCAAGGGCCAAACATAAGTGCAACAAACACACAAAAAAGAAAGAAAAAAAGTTAGTGAAACTCGAATGTCTATTCATCTATGCTTGTGTGCATGGTAAGGGCACAATGCATTTATGTGCACATATAGACGTGTATGGACGTGCGCGCACACGCACGTGCCATAAATCTAGAATAAAGAAGCAGAACTCACATTGGGTGTAGAAAGAACATCGTCATACGGATCAGGAATGGGACCATCCAACTGAGGAATCCTAGAAGACAATATTCCCCCTTGAACAAAGAGCTGTTGGGTAGAATTCATGGTCTCATACCGATTGTTGTTACCTTGAACTACCTGTCCAATGGTCATAAAATGATTAACCAAGATACAGTGCATAAAAAAGAGACAAACATTGCAGAAGGTAAAAAGGCGTCAGGCAACCAATTTAAGAAGCTAGTAGTAGAGCAATTCAAAAATAATCGCCAAACAGGAAATCATATGTTGTCAGTTTCTTCATTACAAAACATTACAAAACAAGTCCATAAGAACAACTACCAAAATCAAGCCAGTTCAAATATAATAAAAGCATACACAACTGAGCTTTCCATGAAAACCTCAGCCTTGTGAGCCTAGAGTCAAGTTAACATTAACATTTCTCCAATTCTTGCTTTTGCGGCAATGCGTTCCCATGATGTTTAGCATGGATCATGAAACAAGGGAACAGCCCCTCCGAAATACAACATACAAAAGATGTTACTTTTCCTTTGTTGTTTTTATTTGTTCTTCTGTCTCTCCAATTTTTTACTTTTCCTGTTTCTCGTCGGAGGAGAGAAAATTTATATATTTCAGATAGCAATCAAGTAGGTTCTATATAATGAATACACATAAAGGATTAGCTATCAATTAATTTGATCAACACCCGACAGTGTGATCATTTGTCAATAATGAGTGGGGCTTCAATCAAAGACAGCTTAATAATCACATCAAGGTAGTGAATCAAGTACATTTTTGTTGTGGCCGTGTGGGTCAATATTCGACAAAAGAGTGAATAAAAAATTATGTCTCACATTGAATTAAAAAGATGACATTTAAAAAAAAAAAAGGAGATCAAAGGAGGCAAACGACAAAAGGAGTCAAAGACACTGATAACGGAGGGTGGCTCAGAAAGTTGGACAATATTCAAGCTACAGAAGAAAGGAAGAGTGGTCTAAATTATTATTATTGTTATTATTATTATTTTGAATAAGTAAGGATGGCGATGAATGATTGCTGCAACTTATCAATGGCAGTCTATGTTAATAAGTAGAGAAACAGATCTACCTTCAAGTCATCAGATAAAACATCTGCAGATCCATCTTGCTGCGGAATGTATCCACCACTATGGTATTGTGGAGGAAAGTCTTCCCTTTTTCGCTTTCCAGAAGGCAATGTAAAGAAATCCTGCATTTATTTATCCAACATTACAAATCTGTCAATGCAAATACAGTCTAGAAAACAATCAAAATAATCATCCAATACTACATAGTAATTTAGCCATTTAAAATTGTCATTACCACAAGAGATCATAGTTTCCTTATCCTTATACTAAAAATAAATCTTCAATGGTATGTTTGATTTTTAATTGCTTATATCAGCGACGCCAAAGGTGATCTGAAACTTTTATTATAATAGGAGATTCAATTTAAAACTTTAAGAACAAGCCAAAAACAATAAATTGTGTTTTTCCATAGGCTAAAGCAGCAAGTGTTTATCCTCTCTTACACTTTCAGCTCACTTCTTTAACAAATGGGACATTTTCTCTCTTTCAAGTCATATAACATCAAGCATCCAGTCCTATTTATAGACACCACCATCTCAAATGAAGTGTGCAACTCCTATATACTGCACATGTGGAAAAACAAGGACACCTCCAGAATTCGATGATTAGTTTGATTTGGAACAAGTTCTAATGCATCCTATGATGAATTAAAAATTTGCTCGAGAATTTATTATGTTAAAAGATTCAATGTTCTTCTATTAACTGGTGGACCTGGTTATAGCCACAATTCATTGGTCATTGATTAGTTTACTCGCTCAGGAGGTATCCCAGACAGTCTAAAATAATCTTCAGATGTCAAAGATTCTATATTTCAAGAATCATTTAGGGTTATAAATTGTGCAATCCCTTTATTCTAAGAATCTGATATTGTAATGAGTGATTTTGCCACCCTTGGTGGGTAAAGGATTTGTCCACTTTTTCCTTGTTTCTACTGATATTCAACATCTTCAGCCATTAGCTTGTTTTCTCACTAATGAACAGCATTCTATATCAATTTGGCACAGTTTGGGGAAGCAATCATGTCATCGTGTAGGGGACAACAACCATGGCGCCCAATGCACAATTTTCTTCATCTTAAAACGATTTCAAGCAACCATTACAAACTGACATTAATACATTGACAGAATAAATAAATGTGTTTATACATATAAATAAATGTGTTTATACATTGATGGATCTTTAATTCGAGAAGGAACTGTAAGAATGTCAGCCATGAAGAAATCTCTTGCATTTGTGAAAGACAAGTAGCAATTAATTTTTCCAAGTGGGATCCGTACCTTCTACAGTTGAAAATGCCAGTGCAACTTCACACAAAGTTAATATTTGAAGAATCAAAAGATTAATATAAAGCATGTTCACCATCTCATCTAAACGTTTAAGTTATTAGACAAGGGCCAAATGTATTCATTTAAATTGTCTTCAATACGCTTGAAGACATATAGGTCAGGTACATCTTTTCTTCCATTGTTTTAAAAATCCGGTGATGTATTCTCATCCGGTGTTCTTGAAAATCATGTTCAGCAAAACCTTTGCAGCTAGGATTAATTATGAAACATTGGTAAATCTTTGATTAATTAATTGTTCATTTTTTAATTTAATTTTTTGTGATTATTGATTATTCCCTAATTCCCTTTTGATGCAAGATTGTCATTAGAATGTTTGTAATTTATATTGCTTTCGACTTTAATTTTTTGTGATTATTGATTATTCCCTAATTCCCTTTTGATGCAAGATTGCCATTAGAATGTTTGTAATTTATATTGCTTTCGAGAGGTTCACCATAAATTAGCATATGGTAGTAAACAATATAGGATCCCATAATCGATAATCATTATACTCTATGAAATCATTATGTAAAGGTCTTTGTGGACTAATGCATGCTTATATGTTTGTAATTTAATTACAGATAATTAGGTTCACATGTAACTATAGAATTGATTGACTTTGAGAGAGGCTTCTAATTAAAATTGTATCATTGATTCTCAATCTAAGCAAAGATTGTAGTAGATTAAAAATTGTGGATTCAGGATCCTAGTACCTTTCGTGATTTGATTAAACTCCAAGACTTTGTTGCTTAATTTTAATTGCTTTTTTAGTAATGTAGTTGAAAACCAAAACCAAACAATTAATTGTGTGTTTTTCTTAATTAAAGCTAGTTTTAATCAAAGTAAATAATTAAATATAAATACTCACTCTATTTATCACTTTATCACTTATTATGATTAGTCCACTTGTAGGATAAAATCGACAAGAATAATTGGTCCACGACCTTTTGAAGGCAATAGTTTTATTTATTTAAATTTCAAATATAAAATCCTTATCTCATTAATTAGAAGACTTTTAAGTCTATGAATACTTATATTCTCTTTAATTTAGTGGAGTTCATCGCTTTCTAAATTTGAGATTGAGTTCAATTATTTTGCCCAACCCTTGTAAGAATAAAGCAACCTCTTTCTCCTCCTCTAATGCTCCTCTCTTTTTCTTCTTCTATGATCCTAAAGTAATTCCAGAATTTCAGGGACAAAATTCAAACATATAATCCTTTGTTTCATCACTAACAAACAGCTCTAATGTAGTCCTACATCACTTCAGCTCCAATGGCGCCCAAGATAATTGACCACTGGTTAGGAAGACCATATGTCTCAATCTCTTTCAATTAGGTTGGCGTTCAATATCCCATTCCTATGCATTCTTCCATATCTAAACCTTCTGAGTCCACATACATAGAATTTATATAATTATAGCGTAGTGATGAAGTGCTGGTTAAGTAGTAATACAAGTATGCCATTTACATGATCTCAATTTCTCGCCTGATAAAATTATCTGTTTGTTTTTCTTTTGGAAAGCACATCTAGATAAACATCTGATCAAAATATGTCAATGTTGTCTGTATTATGGCCGGTCAGTGATTGGAAAGCAAAATTAGAGAACATCCACTATCTCTTTTATGATCAGTAAGATTATCAAACATCATCTTTATTGCAACATGATAGTTTATAAACATGCAGATCGTGAGGCCTTTGGCAAGTTAAACTCCCAAAAAAATTTTCATTTTTACAATTTTGCTTGAATTTAAATAACTTCAGATATATTTACAGTAAAAAGCACGTTCAGCATTCAAATTTATATTTACAATAAAAAGTGCATTCAGCATTCAAATTTAGCTTGACTACAGGATATGGCATTGAATAGCATCATTTCCTTCTGCGATTTGGGTCTCACCACATTAATTTCAACAAAAAAAAAATCACTTTTTCCTTCTGAAAATAATGAAAATTTGCATTTGGATGTTTTGCTTTTCACCTCTCCAACTGGGACTGATTGCAGATTTAAAATTAGTTAATACAGAAAACAACGTAGTGTTGAAGTTAGGAAATCAAACATCATTTATCTCAATCATCTTTGCAAATTTATTACCTATTTTCTATGTCCTTTCTCCATTAATCTTTATACATGTTTGACACATCTGATTTTCTAAAATTTTATTAGAAGAAAAGCGCAACGAAATAGAAATGTACTGACTCATCACATAACTTTCAAAACAATAATGCTTTGTGAACATGGGAAGCCCTAATAAATCCTAACAACGTACAGGCACTAAAGTTCTCCTTGTAGTGTAGGAATAAGTGTCAACCTGTACCATAAATAATAATCACCTGTGTTGTAGGCTGATGAGGGCCTCCTCTTTCACCATCTTCACGACCTTCCACATAAGCTACAAAAGAACTTAATGTGTGAAAAGGAAGGAATGACTATACTTCTTTTAAACATTTATTTAGACTGATCAAAGTATGTTTTTGCATGTTTATAACGCTTGTTGCATTATACTTACCAACATTTACATCGAGAGGAGGCCTTTGATTCAACCAAGCTGAAGGTGGTTGCTGCGTGAGTAAAATATGAAATCTCAGTTCTACAACTTAACCCAGAAGACCAGTATTAAGTGGAAAATGTTTTATCTGCTTACTTCAAAGCAAGAGAGCAGCCACATGATATGAATTTCAAGATTAATAAATAAATAAACACACAAGATATAGAACTCTCCGCAGAGTGATTCATCAAGTAAATCAGGCATAGAAACTATCCACCCAACAGGGTAGAGAGTTTGTAAAAGATTTTACCATATAAGGGTGAATTTCAAGATTAATAAATAAATAAACACACAAGATATAGAACTCTCCGCAGAGTGATTCATCAAATAAATCAGGCATAGAAACTATGCACCCAACAGGGCAGAGAGTTTGTAAAAGATTTTACCATATAAGGGCTAGGTCTTCCTGCTGCTCCTCTCATTTCAGGAACACCACCATTATCATTTGCAGATGAATACTCGTTAGGAGTTATTGGAGTGCCTCCAGTGGGAATGTTATAATATGAGCTATTGTCAGCCGTTCCAGGGAGAGGTGTCTGGGCGGTTCCTGGCAAAGGTGTCCGTGCCATCCCTGGCACTGGAGTCTGCATAGGAGTCTGCAATGGCGTCTGCAGCCAGAAATAAGAAAATCTTCAATTTTCATTTATGCGTTTAAAAGAATTTATCTTGACTTCAAATTTCACCAGGCTGCAACATTAATGGGAAATCTGAAAGCTAACCGGGGGGAACAGCAAATCTGCCGTGGGAGTTTCGTACTCCTCGGTACCTTCATAGGGTACATTCAAGTCATGCACAGGATTTGGAGTAGTTGGACCCCCTGGCGCTGCCTTTTGCATGGAAGACCTGTCTATCGGACCAAACACTGCCCCCGCTTGCATCATCTTCAGTTCCCATAACTGCAAAATCCACCATAAACATATCGTCGATATTAAATTCCACCTCAACAGATCCAAAAATTACCAGAACCTAAAATCAATCAGAACACACCCACGAATCAATTCAACAATACAGACCCAAATTCGTTCTATCAATACCAAAAACTAATATTTCAATAAAATAACACTCAAAATTATCATAAATGCAATTTAATTTAGGGGGAAATCACTACGAATTAATTGAAAAAATAAACAAAGTCTTACTCCTTGAAGTTCATTGAGTACGCTATCACCAGGACCTCCATTGTTGATGAACTCTTCGCGGACCTTGCTGATGACGTCCTCGATGACGTGTACATAAACATTACTGGTGGTTGAGCTTGCCATATCTCGAAATTTTCTCGAAATCGGGAAAACTGAAATTCGAGAAAACGAAATGGAAATCGTCAAAAAAATCTATCGGTTTAATCGAATGAAATGTTGCGAATCGAATGTAGGGTTTGTGAAAGTGAGAGTTGTACGGATAGAAAGAAATCAACAAGCAGCAGAGAGAGACGAGACAGAAGTGGCGGAACAGAAAGGAGAATAAAGAATGGAATATAAATAGGTTTGCATCCGTTTATCCGCAATGGTCCACGTGGCATGATCTTGGAGGTCCGATTTTCTTTCCCCTTGCTTCCCTCTTTAAGAAAAAAATAATGGTATCATGAAATTATATTTATATTACATATTTGCTCCTTCAACTTTATGCAAACACTCATTGAGATCCCTCAACTTCACTTTATTGCAATCAAGTTACCAATCTTCAATTTGTTGCACAACAAATCACTAGATATGATTTATGTTACTGAAATCAAAGTCAAGGTATTTCAAAGTATTTAGCATTATGACGTGTAAATACTACCATCAAAATATAGCATATAATTGAAAATTCTAACAAGATCATATTTGCATGAAATCCTTAAAATACGATCAAGAAAATAAGAAGGAAAGACTTGAAAAACCAAATGATGGTCTCTTTCCCTCCTTGCCCATCTAGCTTAAGGGAAAATACAAAATAGGTCAAAATCATAATCATCTTTTTGGATTCTTTTTCCGTATAAGTGTGAACAACTTATCACATGGACATCGTTATTGCTCATCCAAATATGTCTACGAGTGAAAGTCTCACTATGAAAATGTGATTGTGTATGAAGTCGTGTTAGTTAAGAACCTCGTTAATCATTTTACCGTGTCTTTACTAACTAGTAGCTTCGAGAGTCAAATGGAGAGGATTTACATGCATGAGGTGTCACAATGGCTCAAGTGTAAGAGGGAAATTGTTAAGATTATGACCTAAAAGCCATTGTAGTTGCTACATTTCAATGATGGCTCAAAGAATTTAAATGTCCAATTTAATCCAGATTTACAGAGATTGTACTTATTAGGATCGAAGGGGCATTTGTGTCAAAATGAGGTAATAATTAGGGCATTTGTCTTGAAATTAGTAACTTATTTCTCACTCTTAACTAACTAAAAAAAAATTGTTATTTTCAAAGCTTGCTTCTTCACTCATAGATAATACTTTTTATCCACAAGCATGCTTGAATAACTTATCTTTAAGTAATAAAAATATTTTCAAAAAAACAAACTCTTACGTAATTACAATATGGGTCCACGAAATTGTATAAGTTAGTAGTAGTCGTGAATGTATGGTTAATGTTTGATTTTGATTTTAAATTACAAGTATAATGAAACACAGACAAGTACATAAGTAACTTTACTGATTTCAATACAACTTTTTTTCTCTAATTATTGCTGAATTAGCCCAACGCGCGCTTAAATTATTGTTAATTGTACAGACTTGTTCACATGAAATTTTGATAGCTTTTTATTAAAACCCCAAATGATTTTTTTTCTTGGCACACATTGTTGCATATAGATTTTGCTACATAAAATGTCTGGTTAGCAGTACTCTAAGTAGATAAAAATGAACCATGTGGCAGGCTCTCATTGGATTTAACCCACATCCCAAATCCAGTCTAACACTGCAGCCAAAAATAAACCCTTCTATGGCTCCCCACAACACAGAAATTGGCCTGTGCCTCTCTCATTCTGACATTCATATCAGCAACTGAATGGATAAAACATGAAATTTGAATGAATGTTCAAAAGCCTGCTGACACTCTATTTCCTCTTATCCATTCATGGCGCCAACCCTTACATCAAATTCATTTCTTCTATTTACAACTCCCCATTCAAGATCAGGATTCAAAAGTCGAAGGAGGCTTACGGTGTTTTCCAAGAAAGGTGGATCCTTCCCGCCATTCCAACTAGGAAAAAGTGCTGATACCTCTGAGGAAAGCCAAGAAGGGAACTCAGGCAATTCAAATCCTTTTCGGTTCGACTTTGGGAATTTACCAGATGTAAAGTCTTTGGTTCCAGCAGTGATCAATCCGTCTTCAGGCTTGAGTTTAGGGAGCCAAAGGCGTAGAGACCCTGGAACGGTGTTTGTAGCCAGTGCTACTGGGCTAGTAGGAATACGCATTGTGCAAACACTTCTGAGGGTCGGGTTTAGTGTGAGAGCTGGTGTTCCGGACCTTGGTGCTGCACAAGAGTTGGCCCTTTTGGCCTCCAAATATAAGGTTAGTTCTCCGAACTATTGAGAAAGAATATACGCACAACATAGAACAATGGAACTCAAAACCTGGGAATATGGCAAAATTCTCTCTACGTAAGTAAATAAGTAAAAATTGGAGACAAAGTTTAAGATGGTCATTCCTTTAGTGACTAGTACATGTGCTACATTTCAGATAATATCTAAAGGCGAATCGAAGCGCCTGAATGCTGTGAAATCCACATACCAAGATGCAGAATCAATTGCAAAAGCCATAGGAAATTCTAGCAAAGTTGTAGTAACTATAGGTCCAGCAGAGAATGGTCCAGGTGCAGAGGTGAGCACGGCAGATGCCTTGCAAGTAATTCAGGCTGCACAATTGGCAAATGTTGGTCATGTGGCAATAGTCTATGATGAATCATCAATGGCTGCCTCCACCTACAATGTACTCGATGAGATCTCTTCTTTCTTCAACAATCTCTTCTCAAGATCTCAACCCTTGACGTTGACAGAATTTCTGCAAAAGCTAGTCGAGACTGATGTTACCTATACCCTCATAAAGACCAAGCTAACAGAAGATTTTTCCCCCGAGAGTTCATATAACATTGTCGTCTCAGCTGAAGAAAGTACTGATGTGAACGACTACAAAGTAATGTAATGTAATGTATGCAATTTCTTTTTCATTTTGGAAGTTTGAGCATGTTACTGTTATACTGGTTTTTCAGTTATAGCTGCATATCTACAAGCTTTTCTAGTAGATGCAAAAATAGACATTTGACTTCTTCAATATTTCTACTAGATGCAGTTGGTTATTCATTCCTTACAAATCCATTTTTTTTTCTCAATTAACAGGTTGCAAAGTCACGAATAGCAGCACTAGTGGCAGATGTCTTCTCCAATACAGCAGTGGCAGAAAATAAGGTATTGCTCTGTGGCAATACTAACAGGGAAACATAACGCAAAAAATTTGATCTTGTTATAGTTCAGTCCATATAAGTGCTATATAATTTCCTTGAACCACATAACAAATGCAGCAAATGAAAGTTAGGAGCTTCTAAATATGAAGAAAAAGACTACTTTACAAGTAGCATCTCTAAAAGCTCAAAGATATATATCATGGAAAGGATAATCTTGCTCAGATGTCAAATGCTTTACTTTAGCCAGTGTCTCATTTTGAATATAAACAATTCTATTGATTATCTCTCAAAAACAGTGGTAAAAAAGCACAAGTATTATAAGAAAATGGAACCCGTAATTACATAAACTAAAATGTGTGTCACAATGCTCAAAAGGCACAAGTAGTTTAGGGGGAAAGGTATTGACAAAAGCCGGTTGCCCACCTGATCTTTCTTGTTCTTAGGAGCTTGCTCTATCGGTATTTCTTCATTTTTCTTAGGAAATTTTATGGTCTGTATACATGATTGGGATTTTTTACACATTAAAACAGATGGAACTTTGCTTTCTTTGTTTGGCTTCTCTAAGCCGAAGATAAGTGAAAAACAATTAGATAGCTAACCATTTAATCTGCTAATACTTTTTAATATCAGGTTGTGAAGGTTTTCACTGATCCATCAGCACCCTCAAAGACTATTAATGAACTTTTTGGGTAATCATATTCTCACTTACATATATGGTCATTTTCAACTATTTGATGGAATGCCGTTTCAATTTGTGATTTATTCTTATTACAGTGCAATTCCTGAGGACAGAAGACAAAAGGCTAATGCAGAAGCCTTTGCAAAAGCTCAAGCTGAGGAGGAAGCTATTAAAGCGTCTGAACGTTCTCGAGCAGCGGCAGAAGCAGCAAAGAAGCCTGAGGAAGAGCTGAAAAAACTGGAAAAACAAGAAGCTACAGCTGCCAATCTTTCAGAAGAAGCCAAAAAAAAGGCAGAAGCTGCAGGAGCATCAGTTGAAAGCCTCTTGGACAAAGCAAAAGGCATTAGTTCTGGGATCTCTTGGGAGAAGTTGAGCTCACAGCTTAAATCTGCTGTTGAAAAGTCAAGTGAGGAATCAATAGTGCAGATTGCCACCATCAGGGTACAGGCCAAGGCTCGTTCCCTGCCTCCTCAGAAGGCGGTAGCAAGAAACCCAGCCCCAAAGCCAAAACTTTCTTTGTTGAAACAAAAGGAGGTTCCAAAGCCAAAAGCCAAAGAACAAGAGTCTAAGACGGAAGTGAGGAAGGTGTTTGGTGGTTTATTCAAGCAAGAGACAATCTACATCGATGATGACTAAGAAGAAATTAAATTTTGAGATTGTATTTGTGGTCAAGTCCTATAGAATTCGAAATATTGATGCTGAGGAAACTTCTAAGGAGAGACCAAGTAAAAACTATGCATTTTCCTGCAACCTGTCAATACTTTCATATATTCGCTTTCAACTGGAAAAGAATCTCAGCCTATCTTAAAAGATCTTAATATCTGTAAAATGCAATTAAATAATCACACTGAACCATTTCCAGAGAAAATCATTAGATCAAATTAGCTATTTGATAACGGCAATTTTGGTTTAAAAAAATGTATAGTTGTCTAAAGTGAGTCTTTAAAGTCAAGTATCACATTACACCATGTCTCATCCCTCGAACAACATTTAGACTTTTGCCTTTAGTTTTATAACGATCAGCTGCAACCAAAGACTTTCTTACAAATCTTGATATAATAAAGCTTCTCTATATAAAATAACTATTACCATGCATTTGTTAATTCAGCATGCAATAAATGTGTCATGAATATGAAAGCAAAGAAACCAAACGTTGCCTGCCAGTCCACATACATAAGCAAATAGCGCGAGTACATAGTTATAACTTATACAGTCATCAGGACCATCATCACTCGTCTTTTTGAAATTAAAGGCCAGTTTGGTAGGGCTTCTTCTTCTTGTGAAAGAGCTTTACGAGAAAGCTACATTGGCCCTAAGAGGTATCAAAAGAACGCAATGGTTGTACCTCCTGGAAGTGCAACTTAAGCAAAGAGAGAGGATATAACTCTGGCAGAGGAACCCGTGAAACTTCCCAGGGTACATACTTTATTGAATATCGAATCATCCAAATCCATGGTCAACCCAGTTCCTAGTTAGTCCTATTATATGTAATAAAAACAAAATTGAATAGAAGGAAATGCCAAACCAAATA
>CAIGRK010164056.1:0-18160 GCA_903798315.1 Fraxinus greggii
TTGAGAATAGATTTTGTGAAAATTGATATATTTTCGAAAATATTGGTTAAAATGTAGAAAAAGTTATTGACCCACCAGCAAAAATATTTTATTGAAAGAATCAATGGTTGAAAATAAATTTGAAAAAAAAAAGTGAATTTTAAAGAATTTCTACCAAAAAGAGGCTAAGTGAACCTTCCACCATGTCTTTACTTCACAAAACAAAAACAAAAGAAACATTGGCACAACTTTTTCAATCGATTATCCATCTTAATTCCCCCGTCCACCTGGACAAAAAAATTACATGACGCATAAAAATTCTATGTGACAGAGAGTTGATTGCTCACTTAAGAATGAAATGTTTTTAGTTGCTCACTCACTTTTACAAAAAATTATTCATCCGTCATTCATCTCAATTTCTTTCGTCCATAGGATTTGTTATTACTTTATTTTACATCTTTCTCATCCAATATCAAAATTGTAGATTCGAAGACAAGATTCTAAAACTTTTCCTACTTTTATTTAGCCCTGTTTGATGCCACTATTTTTTTCCCCTGTAAAACAAAGTTTTCTCCAGTAAAATATGCATTAAAAATTGTGTCTCTGATAAGCAACTGACAGAATTGAATTTGTCATGGAAAATTTAGCCCATCGCGCATTCTTTAAAAAAAAAAAAAAATTAAATAGTGATATGATGAAAAAATGTGATTAAAACAGAAGAAAAAATTTTCAATTTTCGTATCATATTATTTTATTGAAGATTGCGCTGGTGAAAATAAATATTAAAAAATGTTATTTCCTTAACTTTGCCAAGATGGTCGAATGAAATTTTGATGGATGATAAATGGATGACCGTGTATAAAAGTGAGTGAACAATTACTTATTTAGCTCCTGTATTGGCTCTATTTAATTCAAAATTTATTTTTTTCTTTCTTCTTTTTAACACACGTTCTCCAATAAAATAATATTACATGTAAATCTAAAATATTTCGTTCTTTTTTAATCACACACTCTTAAAAAAATCACTATTTGAAAATACGTTTTTCCCAGAAATTGATATTAATGGAGTCCAGGCTTAATTAACTAAAAAAACACTCATACTATTAGTGGATAGAATTTTAATGGAAAAAAGGGTGGTTATATCACCGCTACAATTTTTATATACACCACATTTTAAATACAGTTAAATTCCTCAATCTTTTCTCAATTATTTCCTTAACTTTTTCCCGTCGACTTCTTATCTTCAACCTTCCATTAATTTGTACGTTTCGCCCCTAATGGTTTATATCAAAATATTTTATTTTCATGACTTGAAATGGAAAAATATTTTTTTCGATTTATTATTAAAAATATGATAAAAAAAGGTTGTTTTACGTCATTTCAATTGACTTTTGAATATAAAATTATTATCAAATATAAAATATGTTAATTAATGAAAAGTTTGACGATAAGAATGACATGAAATATCGTTATAACTATAAGTGTTATAATGAGCAAATATTAAGAATCCTAATTGTAATTAAAATATGATGCAAAATATAAAAGCTGCCATGTTAATATAATCACCCAAAAAAAAAAAAAAANCAATTGACTTTTGAATATAAAATTATTATCAAATATAAAATATGTTAATTAATGAAAAGTTTGACGATAAGAATGACATGAAATATCGTTATAACTATAAGTGTTATAATGAGCAAATATTAAGAATCCTAATTGTAATTAAAATATGATGCAAAATATAAAAGCTGCCATGTTAATATAATCACCCAAAAAAAAAAAAAAAGTCTATTTGAAAAGGAAAACCCTGATTTCACCATTTTGCCCTCTCCCACTGTATTCATATTTCCTCTTTCCGAAAATTCTATCTGAAAGAAATCAAGATTGGGATAAAGTTCGCCTTACAAACCATTCTTGCAGATGCACATACACAAATTGCTACGTTAACATAAAGCGAATTCACCCCTGAATTTCTCGTATGCTTCCCTTCATTCTTCCTGGATAGATTCATTCATGTACGTGGGTATTTATGTGCATTTTTATTAATTTATGCGATTTGGGTTATTGGGAATTAACCCCGTTTTTTAATTAATATGTTCTGCGTAATAAAATTAAATCTTGTGAGTAATATCGTTAATTTCTAGATTTCTGTTTTCGTATTTGAATTGAGCGCATTTGGAGAAATCACTTAACAATTGATAAATATTGGTTATTTTTTATTAATAATTTTTTCTCATGACATTCATGCTTGCTTTAGTAATTTTGAATTTGGATTTTATTTAAAAAATTCTATGTTTTATGTCGGCACTGGAGATGGAGTTTGATTTCGTTACTTTTTAATTTACTTGTAAGGAATACAGATGTATGGTGGAAATACGGAGTTAGTTGGCTAAATGAGCAGGCGTAGATGATGGCATTGGCTACCCATCAGTTGCAGGTATTTTTAATTTTTGAAGGAAGCTTACCGCATAGAGTTCGTGCATTTCCATATTTAACATTTTTATATGTTTCAAATAAAGTTATAAAGTTATTTCAAGAGATTAATATGGTTATCTACATAAGCTAATGAATAGTGGGTGTTAGGGTGCATAAAAATATTATTTTCTTTGGTTTTGGTTATACGCATATAAAAAGAAGTTTGTACTGCAGTGATGATGAGAGTAGCGATAGCATGATGTTCTTATGTTTGGTAGAGGGAAGTGGGGCGGGGTGGTTAGATGATGTTAGAGGGTAGGTTACTGGTTGATTTGCAATTGTTTGATGCTTCTGTTCTAAATGGTTGGTGTTAATGAGGTTTCGGGTGCAGCGAGTTGGTGGTGAAGATAAGAGTCTGGAAAGGCTAGATGTGAAAGTAATGAAGTAAATGGCTTCATAAAGTCTTGGATCTTGGGAGAGTGAAAGAGCTGGAAGGAGGAAAAAATTGTATATTTCCTTAATTTTACTCAGTCAGTGGAGGCATTTTTCTCTTGACAAAATGGTTAAGTTGTCGAGTTACTCAAGTATTTTAAGAAAAACCATCAGCTATCTGATTTCCAGCTCCATTGTATTATGAGCTTTTAAGAGAATCCATGCACATGAATTAATATGAATAGATAATTATTCCATTGATGAAAAAGGTAAGTGTTCCAGCTTTCAAGAGATAAAATTTGCAAGAAATGCATGCAAATTTGTGGAAAATCCTGTAAGTGATGCCTTGGGTGTAATCTTGTTGTCTAAAACATTTGAATGTCTTGATATTCATGTTGACTTGGTAATACCTAAGCCTGTCTGATACTAAGAGCGTGTTTGGTAGCGATTAAAATCGGATTAAAATTGAAAAACTATCCGTTATTGTTGACTTTTATTAGACTAGTGGGACCCAATAACGGCTATATTTTCAATTTTAATTGGATTTTAATCACTACCGAATAATCCCTAATATGTATCACTACATCATTTTCTATTCTCAGTTTCATCAGTTTTATTTTCTAACCTCTTTTTTTTTTTCCCTTAATAATAGCTCCAAAGGGTTCTGTTTTGCAGAATGGAATATGTAATATGTCTTGTTTTTTTTTCAGGGTTCTTGTAGCTCTTTCCTGTCAAGGCCTTCATCATGGAGCAGTGGAAGCAAGCTGAAACATTTTGTACCGGCACGCCTTGAAGTTGCTCGAAAATGTAGATTTTTTTCTCTGAAATGCAAATCTTGTTTTAGGTGAGAGTTAAACTTTTGTGTGTCTAATTTGTATTAGTGTATATATATGGTATGTCTATGCATAATTACATGATTACATACCCATTTTATATGTAACAATTCTATCTCTAAAGAGTCTAAATAAGTTAAATAAAATGAGGATATCTCATTTCAAGAACTTTAAGGAGGATTTCTGTTGAATGTTACCAATCAAAGTTATTTGTCTAAAAAATTGAGCGTTGTTTCTTTCAATTTTTTGCTTTACTCTATTTCTTTGTCATGACAATACGTTAAGTTGGTTGAGGAGGATTGAATGGATATGCTGACAGTGTTGTATGAATTTTTTTTCTTACTGATTGATTCCTTTGAAGGATTGGATTAAGAATCAAAGTGATATCATAACCTGATACTTCTTTGATGGTGAAGTTAGTATTTCAGATATTTATGGCGGAGAAGAACATAAATATTTCTTTTTGGAATGCTGTTAAAAGTGAATAATGGGGTAGAAATGATTTTCCAGTTACCTCATTTAGCCTATCAAATATCCTTCTAGCAAATTCTCTTGTTACTGCTTCTTGTTATTAAGCAGAAGGCAGAGACAGGCAGGAAAAATATATGGTAGTTGTAATGCTTTGTCTAGAGAATAGATGTTAAGCCTGCAGCATTATATGTTTCGAAAAATTCTAAGTGTTCCCAACTTTAAATCATAAGGGTTATTTATCAAAAGATAATTGTACGATAGAGACTTAAATTCTATCAATCATTTTCGGTCAATTTTCTTTTATCTGCCTTTTTTGAATAAATGTGGACGCCTTTTTTCTCATACTATCTGTATTGGCCAAAACTTGAGGATTGAATTTCACGACTTGCTTAAATTCTGTTCAGTGTCAGATTTTCTACAGATGCTATTTCATAACTGAAAGTGATCAAATAAATTGTTTTCAGCTCAGGAACTCCTCTTGTCCTTGGCCCAAAGGCAAAATTATGTAAAGTATCAGCTTTCAGAGATAGCAATCGACACGAGGAATCTGGCAGTAGAGCTAGTGGGAAAAAGTCCCCGAAGAATCCTGTTAAAGTTTCTTTCGTACAACAGGAGAGTGAAGAATCCTCGGCAGAATCATCAAAGGTTCAAAATATTGTTCCTGTTCCTTACACATCAACAGCAGACGAGAAAACAGCCAAGTTGCTGGCTATTCAAACATTGTTTAAGAACTGGTTAATGCTGTTGCGGACACCGGCACAAAACCAACCAGTGGACGAAATTCTTGAAGAACCTTCTTTGGCGGAAACATCAGATACGCAGAATACAGTACAAAAGCAAGGAAAAAGTGAAACTTTAAACGCGATTTGGTGCTACTTTCTGGGAGAACTACAATGTTATTTCAATGGTTTATTGATATTGTAAGTATAATTTTCATTATCCTCTCTCTTTCTCTCTCCCTCTGTGTGTACATGCTCGTGGGCTGGAGGTGTGCTAGTTGCTTGCCCATGCATGCTTTTCTTGCTTTGCAGAATCAAAGATCAGAATGTTTTTTAGAAGCGTGAAAGATTTAGTTTTGATGGAGCTTCATTTCATCTTTGGTTCTTTATTCCAACCAATCCTACTTGTTTGCAAATTTTTACAGAGTTTAGATTAAGAATTTTATGTCTTATTACAGGTTGTTTTTTTTTCTTATTGTTTATTAATCTGGATTTTGAGGGCTATTTTGTTGTGGATTTCGTAAAATTATATTCTTTTGGCCTTCACTATGTAATTTAACTCTATCATTTGTTCGAAGATCCATAGGAATATAATTGAACTAATGGAAATTGTTTTTCATATCATTGAAAATATATATTTTTCTAAACCATGTTATCATGCATTATGGTGAACATATCTGTCTTCAATGGCTTCCTTCTCCAAAATTTGATTATAGTAATTTTTAATCTTATTCTTATTTCTAAAACATATACCTTGTAGATAGCCCAACATGCTCGAATATGATGACTTGTAGGGCCTGTTAGGCTGGGCTTCCATTTTTTGTAGAAGAGCTTCATGAGAAAATATCTCGGGTCATAACTAGATAAAGCACTCTAAAAAATTATCCAAATAGATCTAAAAGCAGTTTCTTAGCTTCAGAATTAGCTTTTAGCTGTCCAAAAGTCTTGTCAAGTGGGCCCGTATACACGCCAACTACCAAATAAGAATTGCTGATGACTCTCTCTCTCGTATTTGCAGCGCCCCTCTGTACCTAGCGATTAGCCTAGCATATGGAGCAGAGGTTTCAAAAGAATTGACTCCTTTATGGGTTCTTGGACCATTAATCGTTGCTCTCTATGTTAAGATTATTCGGGCCATATTTGGCCTCTATGTATTCAGCTTGAAGCAGACTGTCAAGGTAATCAAGAACCTTCCTAAATACTACCTGGTCACTTATAATTATCTTGTTCGTGGGAAGCTTAAAGAAGACATATTAGCATATACGTGGAGACCTCTGGTGGATATCAAAAACATGGATTACAAAGAGGTAACCAGAAGAAAATTGAAAGATTTGAGAGGCTGGTTAATGGAAAAGTACCTGGACTATGTGGAATCCATATGGCCATATTACTGCAGAATGATCAGGTTTTTGAAGAGAGCAAATCTAATTTAGCTCTTGAGTACTAGAAATTGAGATTTTTCTTCGTGTTACGTTTTTTTAGTGAAAATCTTCAGACAGGAAAGTGATGAACCCCGTTTTGGATCTGGGTTCCGAGCATTTAGAGGACACTGAAGAACATGTAGGGGTCATCAAATTTTTGACAATTCATTTTTTCGAATGAATTCTGAGCATTTCCATCTCCAGTTGCTGTTGTTTATTTGGATCCATGGTGATAGTTATATATCTGATTGTATTATTATCAATTAGTATACACGTTTACATGTAACCATTGTGGTGAAGAAAGGCTGTCACAGATTTTCTCCTCTTGTTGGCTTTTACTATTGTTCATTGGAAACTTTAATATGTTATTTTGTTTGGTTTTGGGTGATATTTGCTACCTATTGGAAGAGTTAAATGAGATTTATTTGGTTCGCTATAAAGTATCAAAAACAGCTCTATTGTAAATGTTCTATGGGCGTGTTTGGCAATTCTTTTAAAAAGTCAAAATTACCTATGTGATTAAGAAACTGATTTTAAATATGTTTGGATAATTTTCAGGAAATGTTTGTCGAGATAGAAGAAATTTTAGAGAAAGTTGGATGAAAGTCCTCATTTGACAAGACGTGTGTAAAATTTAAAACCTGTTTTTGATCATGTTTTGGATAATTATCTTGAGGGTTTTGTTTGACTAAAATAATTTTTAGAATAAATTAGTCTAATAATTATTTTTTGAGGAAAAACTTGAACAAAAAAAAAGAAGTAAAAGAAAAATTCATGTCAAACGGAGTTTAAGATCACTTTTTAAGCTCCTAATTAAAATAGATTGATTAACAAAAAGAGAAAACGAGCAAAATTGCCGCTGTATTTGAACACTGGGCTAGTTAAGTACAAATTTGATGAACTAATAGTGGGCTTCTCTGTTGAAAACCTGGGCCTGATCCAAGTTTGGGTTGGGATGGGATTAGAAGCTAACTAAAAGGTTCGACTAGGCTTTTAGTGGATCGTACAGACGAAAGATGACCCAAAATTGAGAGAATTTTTTTCACACTAGTCAATTCATTTTTTATCAAAATAAAATTTGGGAAAAATACATAACTACAAATATTGTAAGATCCACTTTCAAAAATAAGAAACTCGTGAAAAAGTTTCAAAAATCAAATGGTCACATTTGTGACCATCTAATAACAGATTTTTGAGTTATTAATTAATTAAATACGTCGAGGTTACAAAGTAAACAATTTATAGTCACATTCATGTATGAATCAAAAATTGCACAAAATTTGAAATAATTAACCATTATTTGCTACTCTAGAATTGATTTTTTTTAATGATCTTCGTTGGAGTCAAATTTTGTTCATGTCGTCACATAAAGAACGATTCAAAAGTTTTTGTTTAACTTTTCTTAAAAGTATATAATAGAATGCTCGATCGCTAGAAGGGGTGGTAACTATAAGCAAGTTAATGCTTAAATTGACCGTGTCGACCAAATCACGTCTTTTTAGAAAGGTAATTACAATAATAATATATTTTATTTGAATATTGCTTTAAATCAACTTGATAATTATATTCACACCACGATTTTTGTTTCTTGGACCACGTTTTGGTTGCATTATAGATTTTCAATCTTTGTTTATTATTAGATTTATGTACTCAATTTTTTATTATCAAATGTATATTAATCTTTCATTAATTAACAAACAACATTTTCTGTCCATTAATTTTTTATTTGTTTTTTCTTATTTAAAAATATTTGGGACAATTAAGTCTTTTTACAATCTCCTAACAAATAAAAAATAATGATACAATTTAAAAAATTAAGAATATAAGTGCGACAATTAAAATATCTATCTTAATATATTTCAAAAAATCGAACAATTTAATGGACGAAAGAAAAACCAAAATCTTGTATGGGCCGATATACAATTCGAATCAAACCCGTGAAATACGGCCCAAACCCGTATTAAACAGATATTCAATCCTAACCGTCAATTTTTCATCCGCGTTTCAATATAAATTGCCACTAGGGTTTCCTTCAAAACCCCACCCAATTTGCAGTTCCGCGTCAATCGTTCATATATTCTCTGCAAGCTTCGGGACTCAATTGAGGTTCGATTTCTCTAGCTATATGTATTTAGGCGAAATCTTGCTTTTTGGTTTTTGGTGAATGATTTGGTTATGGATCTGAATTTGATGTTTTATGTAGAACTGTTGCTAAGATTTGGTTTTGGTTTTGGAGTTTTTTTCGAATGCGACGTACGTGATTATATTGTTTTGGTGATATTTTGGTGCAGGTTGGTAATTACTGAAATTTGAGATTTGAATATTACTTTAGTGGAGAAATGGCGTCGAGATTTTGGACTCAGGTTTGTTTTGCTTTCTGTTTATATTAGTGTTAATTTTGCTTATTTAGGATTGTTTAGTTTTAAAAAGATTTAATTTTTTGAGAGCCTTAAAATTTATCAAGTTTCTAAGTTTTCCAGGTCTGAGTTTTCATTCTGGATCCGTGTTTATACGTATTTGTCTTAGTTTTTATCTTTTTTTCTGGTAGGATTAAATTATGAATTTGGATATGGATTTGTTTTTCATTTTTAATTATGTAATAGAAAAATAATTCTCTTCAATTCTAATTATGTGCCAATTTCTTCAAGTAAACAAGGCATTTGAGAATGAAATACAACTAAATTTTACATCTTGGGGATAGCTTGGTGTGGTTAGTGTAGACATGTACGTGTCTGTGAGTATGCAATTACTTGTTGAAGGTGCATTCTTTAAAGTGTTTTTTCTGGGATTTTAGGGTGACAGTGACACCGAGGAGGAGAGTAGCGATTATGATGAGCAGGAAGAAGGACCAGTGGAGACCACTGTGGTTGCAGGTGGTGGCAGCAAGTATCTCCAGACTGAAGCTAGTGATAGTGATGACTCGGATGGGCAGAAGCGTGTTGTGCGATCGGCTAAGGACAAGCGATTCGAGGAGCTGGCTGCCACTGTTGATCAGATGAAAAATGCTATGAAGATCAATGACTGGGTGAGCCTGCAAGAGAGTTTTGACAAGATCAATAAGCAGCTGGAGAAGGTCATGAGGGTCACAGAGTCTGATAGAGTTCCTAACCTTTATATCAAGTCTCTTGTGATGTTAGAGGATTTCTTAAATCAGGCATTGGCCAATAAGGAGGCAAAGAAGAAGATGAGCAGTAGTAATGCAAAGGCCTTGAATTCAATGAAGCAGAAGCTTAAGAAGAACAATAAGCAGTATGAGGATTTGATTAACAAGTACAGGGAGAATCCAGGCCTTTTTGAGGAAAAAGAAGAGGATGAGCAAGAGGAGGATGAAGAGGATGATGAGGTAGGTTCAGACCTTGATGATGAGGACCTTTTGAACCGGGAATCTGAGGAGAGTGATGACGAAGAAGAAATGGAAATGGAGGCAGCTGAGACTGGGTCTGGTTGGGAGAAGATGNCAGAAGCTTAAGAAGAACAATAAGCAGTATGAGGATTTGATTAACAAGTACAGGGAGAATCCAGGCCTTTTTGAGGAAAAAGAAGAGGATGAGCAAGAGGAGGATGAAGAGGATGATGAGGTAGGTTCAGACCTTGATGATGAGGACCTTTTGAACCGGGAATCTGAGGAGAGTGATGACGAAGAAGAAATGGAAATGGAGGCAGCTGAGACTGGGTCTGGTTGGGAGAAGATGTTGAGTAAGAAAGATAAGCTGATGGATAAGCAGTTCAAGGATCCTAGCCAAATTACTTGGGAAACTGTCAACAAGAAGTTCAAGGAGATTGTAGCTGCTAGGGGTAGGAAAGGGACAGGAAGAATTGAGTTGGTTGAGCAGCTCACTTTCTTAACGAGGGTTGCTAAAACCCCTGCTCAGAAGCTTGAAATTCTCTTCAGTGTTGTTTCTGCACAGTTCGATGTTAATACAAGTTTGAGTGGGCATATGCCAATCAATGTTTGGAAACAGTGTGTGCAGAATATGCTTGCCATACTTGATATTTTATCTAAGTACCCAAATATTGTGGTTGATGATATGGTGGAGCCTGATGAGAATGAGACCCAAAAGGGTGCTGACTTCGATGGAACTATTCGGATTTGGGGAAATTTGGTGGCATTCCTTGAAAAGATAGATGTGGAATTTTTTAAGAGCCTTCAGGTTATTGATCCACACACGCGTGAATATGTTGAGAGGCTTAGAGATGAACCCACGTTCCTAGTTCTTGCTCAGAATGTCCAGGAATATCTGGAAGGGGTTGGGAATTATAAGGGTGCTTCAAAGGTAGCTCTTAAGCGGGTTGAGCTCGTATATTATAAACCACAGGAGGTGTATGATGCTATGAGAAAATTGGCTGAGCAATCGGATGATGGAGAAACTGAGTCTGGAGAGGAAACCAAAGCTGTTGAGGAAAGTAGGGGGCCACCTGCCTTTGTTTTAACTCCTGAGTTGGTTCCCCGGAAACCTACCTTTCCAGAGAATAGCAGGGCCTTAATGGACATCCTTGTTTCACTCATATACAAGTATGGTGATGAGCGGACTAAGGCTCGTGCAATGCTTTGCGATATATATCACCATGCCATCTTTGATGAATTTGCAATATCTCGTGACTTGTTTCTCATGAGTCACCTACAGGATAGTATTCAACACATGGATATTTCTACCCAAATACTTTTCAACAGAGCTATGTCACAGCTTGGCCTCTGTGCATTTAGGATGGGACTTACGGCTGAGGGCCATAGTTGCCTCGCAGAACTGTATTCTGCTGGCAGGGTGAAGGAATTGCTCGCCCAAGGCGTCTCCCAAAGCAGATATCATGAGAAGTCGCCAGAACAGGTATTATTTTTTTTTATCATACACTTCAGTTTTTCTTACCGAGTTGTATATCCAAGGTCAGTGATTTAGAATTGTCAACACGTTTGCCAATGAGATCCCTTTTGTCTATGATTTTACAATGTTATTTTACATATGCTTTGTGATTCTTTTTCATTTTCCAGAGAAACGTAGCCTGTTTTGCATGGCTTTTGAAAAGCCAAAAGCTGCTTTTGTCCCTCACCTATCTTGAGGTGGACTGAAGTTGGTTGACGTTACATTAGTTATAAATATTAGCATCCTTATGGACGTGTATTTGGCTTCCAGATATCTGTTGCTTTTCAATGTGTTATCAGGAGCATTTATGGTTGTAAATGATTGAAAATTTTCAGGAACGGCTGGAGAGGAGGCGACAAATGCCGTACCACATGCATATAAATCTTGAACTTCTCGAGGCGGTCCATCTGATATGTGCCATGTTGCTGGAGGTCCCCAACATGGCAGCCAATAGCCATGATGCCAAACGTAAGGTCATAAGCAAGACTTTCCGAAGGTTGCTCGAAGTAAGTGAGAGGCAAACGTACACTGGCCCTCCCGAAACTGTCAGAGACCATGTAATGGCAGCCACAAGGGCCCTCAGGGAGGGAGATTTCGGCAAGGCTTTCGAAGTTGTAAAATCCCTTGATGTCTGGAGGCTGCTTCGGAATAAAGATGATGTTCTCGAGATGCTCAAGGCTAAAATTAAGGAAGAGGCTCTAAGGACCTACCTTTTTACATATTCTTCCTCTTATGATTCCCTGAGCTTAGACCACCTTGCCAGGTTGTTTGACATTTCCGAGTCTCAAACTCGTAGCATCGTGAGTAAGATGATTATCAACGAGGAGCTCCATGCAAGTTGGGACCAACCAACCGGTTGCATCGTCTTCCATGCAGTCGAGCACAGTAGATTGCAGGCTTTAGCATTCCAGTTGACAGAAAAGCTCACAATTCTTGCAGAAACTAATGAAAGAGCAATCGAGTCACGGATTGGTGGTGGAGGATTGGACGGCCTTCCTCTCAGGCGCAAGGACGGGCAGGACTATGCTGCAGCAGCTGCTTCAGGCACCGGTGGTAGGTGGCAAGAATTTTCCTTCTCACAAGGCCGCCTAGGCAGCAGCGGTGGAAGAACAGGATATGGTGGTGGCCGATCATCAGCTTCTGGTCAAGCATCAGGCGGAAACTTTTCAAGGGATCGGACTGGTCAATCACGATCTGGTGGCTACCAGAACTCAAGATATCAAGATGGGCCTGGCCGAATGTTCCAGTCTGGTTCTTCTGTCAGGGGAAATCAGGTGGATACGTCGACCCGGATGGTTAACCTCAACCGAGGAGTTCGTGCATAAGTCAGAAAATCGACCAAATCAGTGTAATAGTTGGCCACTTTTATTTATGTCATATTGTCATCTTTCTGTGTTGAGATTTTTGATAAACAGTGGATGCTATCTTGTTCCTGTTACTGAAATTCTGAAATTTTGATGACACACTATGTTGATGGGCAGGTTTGTACGAATTTAATTTTAATTTTCTTTGATATAAAAAACATATATTTTTCGAGTCCCCGTGAGGACCACTAAGGTGAATATTCGGCCATAAGCTTTAGGGCCTTGTGGGATTAGTTGACGTGCGCGCAAGCTGGTCCGGATATTTACGGTTATCAAAAAATATATATATAAAAACATATTCTGCAAATTTTTTCTCAATTACGCTTGGCAAAAATATGAAGCAAAATGAGTGTCAACAAAAATATGATGAGTGCTAATAAATTCCAACAATAACAATACTTAAACAAAACCCCATTTTTATGTTTCCATCTACCTGGTTTGGTTTTGTTAAAAAAATAAAAATTAAAGTTTCTTTAGTAAATTTCAATAAAAGTTGATGAAATATGTTATTGTAAGTTGATAAAAGTTGTGGGTATTTTGAAATATGTGATTGATAATGAATTTAAAGAAAAAAGTGTGATTTAAAAAATAGGGATCAAACGGGGGTGAAATCGTAGTTTTGGAAAAAGGGTATGGTTTGAACTAGAATGCAACAAAACAGTCCATGAAGTAGCTACATTTGCCTTATTTTAGCTATTGTGGCGCCAACTATTTGACATGACTATCTTCCAAAAAATAAAAATTGTGATAATCAATGTGTTAATAATAGAGGTTCTTTAGATCAAGTGATCCGACTTGGTACCAAAATTCAACAAGCTCAAGTGAGCAAATCAATTCTTTTAAAATTCAAACAAGCAATTATATCCAAGATTAGTGACTTTTATCATTAGTTGTATGAAGTAATTCATAATTATGATTTGATTCTTGCAGATTGTTAGTCCACATAATTTGTCATGTTTTGTTGCTTGTATGTTTAATTGTGCATTAACATAATTCTCATTTTTAACTCATTTGAATTATTTAAATTAGGAGAGGACATTTTAATCGGAACTTCCAAAATAAAAATGAGAACCAAAATTGAGATTCGAGAACTAATTGGGTAGATCGATTCTTGGTTCTTGAATTAAAACTGCGAGTACCCAACTTTGAAATCGAATTTTATCATTTTTATTTTTTTTAAAGTTTTTTACACACTTGCATAGCCTAAGCAGTAATTAATCAGATTCGGTATGCATAGCCTAAGTAGTAATCAATCAGATTCAATCATTTGAATATTTGAATAATTTCACTTTAGTTTATATCTATAATAAATTAAGAAAATGTTGAAATATCTATTTGGTAACATTTTATCTCTTCTAATTCTGCTAAATATTGGGAAGATAATTAATATTATCAGCTAAACTTTTCTTTCAGTTTTTTTTTTTTGATACAGACAATCGAATTCGAACCAAACCAAAGGTTTGAGTTTAAATTTGGTTCCCGAATGATTGCTTTACAAATAGAATTTTCCATATCGGACCAAGCTACACATACATATTAATTTAACTAATAGATTACCGAATTGACAAGTGGCGACTCCCTATTGACCACAGGCGCCCCCCAATAAGGGGCCGTAGATTCGATAAAACATTAAGTAAATTATTAAGTACAAATAGAATTTTTCATATCCACAATATAATGATTAGTTTCGAATATTGGAATACTAGGACCAACCCACCCAACACCAACTTATTTTAAAAGACTTGATTTTCTTTGAACAGTTCGATTGAAAACACCAAATTGGTCCGCTAAGGATGGCAATGCAGCGAAGCAAATCAGGGCATGGCTGTGACAACCCTCCCCATTCCCCACTGGATTACCAAGAGGCGGGGGCAGGAACAGAAGGGTTAGGATGGAACGTGGATTAAGATATCACCATTTCCCATCTCGTTTTTCTTATTATTATTTTCTTTTTATTTTTCTTATATAAAATTTAAATTTAAAAATGTAAAATAAAATATAACAAAATAAAAGCTAAGAGTGTCATCTAGGAACTATGTTATCCTTCCCATCCCAATTCCTTGAAAGGTTGAGCATCGACAAGTCAATTTGCCATCCCTAAGCACGAGTGAGCATGTCAAAGATAAAATTCAAATAAATAATATTTTCCCATTGTTAACAGTTCAAAATTTTTGATAAATTAGTTCAATAGTCATCACTATTGTTGCCACCCCTATATGATTCATTACAATCACTTTCCTATGTGCCCACAATTTCTCTAGTATTAAAGGATTTGTAGCAAGATATTAATAGCAAAACTCCAAATGAAAATTGATATACTTGAAAACAACTTGACGTGGCAAAATGAGTGGAGCACGTGATGGCTAAGAGCAGGGACCGATGTAGCGTAGGGTCTAGTCCCCATCCCACTTCATTTACTTGGTGTAAAAAAAATTATATTTAAAAAAATTTCATGTGTAATTTTATTTTTTTACATATTGATGATCCGGATTGTAGTCCAATTTTGGATCCGTTCCTGACTAAGAGGTAAACCAAGTCATTACCACAATATTAACTAAAAGTTACTCTATTGTCATATAGACGGGTGCTATGCACCAATAGGACAAATAAAAGTTTTTAACTCTTACATGTAAATTGTAGTTCAGTAAAACACAAATTAAACTCTAAAAATCAATAAACAACAACAAAGTAGGAGCCAGCTACTCCATTTGTTTAGCAGCTTAGTATACGAGTTTTTATTAGAACAAAACAACTTAGGACCTACCAGTTGAAAGTCCAACCACAAGAATCCACTGACTCTTATCTTACTGCTTGATATCACTGTGTGGATGAAGCTTGATTGGGAGACCATGTGCAGGAGCAGCTGGCCCATAATCAAAATTGATCTTTTCGTTTGGAATAAGCTTTTCCCACCTATATTTTCTTACCAAATGGTACGTGAAAACTAGTAGTAGTTGTCGTGCAAAATCACTACCAGGGCACATCCTTGGACCTCCCCCAAAGGGAATAAAAGTAATGGCTCAGGCCCGTTACCTTCAAATCTTGTAGGATCAAACTTTTCTGGACTTGGGAAATATTTGGGATCTTTATGAGTTGTACTCACGGACCAATATACCTGCAAAAAACTATGTATGAAACATTAGCATATATATTGAAACACGTAGAATATGGTTTTCGAAGTTACTTTTATTTACTTTAAAAATAAATTTTAACTTACTGTTCGGTACAGATTAAAAGCCAATTAAAATTGAAAATATGACCGTTGTGGATTCTCCTTATCTCATAAAAGTCAACAATAACGGCTAATTTTTCAATTTTAATCTGATTTTAATTCCTCTCGAACACGCCCTAATCTCTAGAAAAGTAACTTTAAGCACAATCAGATTTCTTGTTACTTTCTGCAAAATAAGTTTTTGTGCCAAAAAAGTAACTTCTCAAACATGCTTAAAGTAATGGTAATTAGGTAACTTAGAAATAATTTTAAGCTCAGTCAAACATGCTTATGTGTGTGCGCGTGTGTGCGTGGGCATGGGGGTGCTCTAACACACAAAGGAAGAACATGCCTTCCATCCCTTAGGAATGGTGAAGCCTGCATAAGTAATATCATGGATGGCCTCTCTAAAAAAACCCTTGAGCAGGTGGTGCTAGCCTCAGTACTTCATTCACGACGTTACGAGCATACTTCATTCTATTTATATCTTCCCATGTCAACATTTTTTCGGGTCCTTTTGACTGTGCAATCTCGTTCTCTTCTGGAGAGCAAGATATGTAAATTGAACAAATTGAATGTCACATGCCAAAAAATTCAAAAACAATAGAAGAAAAACATTTTCAAGAAATTTACTAAAAAATTATTATGCTTCTGCTTGGTAGGATTAAAATCTAAATTTTAATTTAAATCAAAATCAATAATTAATTTTAATCATATATTTTATGAAACTCAACATTTTTCAACCATATTTCATCAACTTTTATCAAAACATACTAAAAATCTTATTTTAATTCTACCAAGCAGGGGCTATATTTATGTATTTTATTTATGTTACAATGTAGTTGTAACCGGCGTGATTTGGCTAATTTTTGATCAGTTTGAAACAATTTGAGGAAAATCAAAACCTAAACCAAACATTTTAAAACGGTTTGATATTTTCTCAACAATTTTGCTACCAGTATAAATGTCGGATGCAGTGTTGGCAAGCTGCCAATACTGCGATGACAGAATGTCACATGACATTCTGTCATGCTACATGTGCAAAATTTATGTATATGTAGCAAAGTTATTTTTTCAAACATAAATCTAACGGTTTGATTCGATTTTAAATCACGATAAATCGTATTTTTTTCTTGTTCACTTTATTGTCACAATTTATTGTTTATAAAATCTTATCATACTTTATTGGTGACAAAAACTCAAATACAAACAAAACTAATGAGAAGTCGTAATAAAACCACAGTTCCTTTGTAGGGTCTCTATTTTCGTCGCCAATTTTAACCAATCTACGCTTGCTTATATTGTATATTCATGATGACATGCAAGAAAATTGTAATTAAAAGAGTTTAGAAGAAATAATACCTCTTAAAACTTGAGCGTATACATGAGGATTATCTGCTAGATAGTAGACAAGATTTGTGATCAAAGAAGTTGTTGTATCATGGCCAGCAATGAGAAAAATTAGCAGTATACATGCAATCTCATCCTCACTTGTAAACTTGTTATCATCGTCAGTTGCAAAGAGTATGTGAGACAAAAAATGGTTAGTAGTTTCAGAATCCTTTTTTTTCTCCGATAAATAGAGTCTCTGTTGCCTGATGGTTTTTCGAAGCTCCCCGCGAATGAATTTGCAAGCCTTTATAGCATTACTGAATGCAGTGCCGGGGATATTGATTGGCAAAGACAAGAATCCAGGAGTAACAAGAGCAAATTGATCGTCTAATTTTGCCATTTGGGTGGGATCTTCAATGCCCAAGAACAGCCTGCAAATCAATGAAAATGTAAATTTCTTGGCCAAAGGGAAAACCTTTAGAGTTTGGTTTGGAGCCCATTCATGATCCAAGTGTTGTCTAACATTATAATCCATGACATGAATATACTTCTTTAGAGCTTCTGGCTTTAGAAATTCAGATAAATTGTTCCTCAATTTGGTGTTGGATTCTGTGAGGCAAAGCATCTTTTGCATAGATTGAGGAATCCATGATTTTACGAGCTTGTTCTCGTTTGAAAAAATTAACTTGTTGCCAGAAGGGCCACACAAGACTGCAATTTTCTCTCCTATCAAAGAGGTTTTAAAGACTTCTGAGGAGTAATTTTTCATTCTATCAACTACGAATTTCTCTGGATGGCCCCTTTTGTTGGACAAGTAGAAATCAAGAGTTTCACCAATCACTGGCCATCCGAATTTGCCACGGGGAAGCTCTAGGTTACTCTCTCTTGATTTGTAATTCGAAAGGAGGAAATACAACAATACAAAGATGGCTACAATGGCAAGTGAATAGAATAAAACGAAATCCCTCTCTTCTTGCATGTTAAATGGCCAGGAAATAATATACTATCAAGTTATGAGGATAGAGTGATATGAATTAATTTGAATTAAGGAGAATAAAAGTATTGGAAGAAGAAGGAGGAGGAGGAGGAGGAGGAGGAGGAGGAAGATGTTACTTTGGCAAATA
>CAIGRK010164067.1:0-20954 GCA_903798315.1 Fraxinus greggii
TCTTTCGTCTCTATCTCTCTTCTTGCCCTCCTCTTTGTCGTCTCCCTCGCAAGGCCGTCGACGCCGAAGATCACGGAAGAGCTGTCGCGACGAGCAGCTAGCGGCTCTCCCTGCGATCATCGGCTTCTTCGTCTCTCTTTTTTTTATGCGGTGGTTGAGTGCATAATGTGCGGTGGTTGGATGCGGCGACGTCAGCTTCTTTTGTGACTGTGGCAGTGGTTTTGGATCCCGACGTCGCCGACGATGGTTTTGGAGGTGCTGTGTACAGCTACGGTGGTGTGGTGCAGGCGCAATGGCGGTGGTTTTTGTTGGTGGCGTAACTGAAAACAGCCAAAACACATTTTGAAAATTTTATTTTGGTTTTAACTGAAAGTACCGAAAACGACATTTTTTACGTTTTCGATTTTCTTTGTAAATTTTAAACTTGTTTTTGGAAATTCGTTTTTGAAAATAGATAAGTAAACGTATTTTCACTATTTTAGAAAATCGAAAATAGAAAACGGTATGAAAACGACAAAGAGAACAGCTCTTTAGTTTCTAGTTCATAAATACATAAATATTTCACTTAGTTAAGTGAGGAAACACACAATTATACTACAATTAACTAAAAAAAAAATTAAAAAACATACCACCATTATCAGGATTGTCTTTTTCAAATATTTTGCAAAACTTTCTTAGCAAAAGGCCGTTCATTAGGCAATTTTTTACGAGATATGTCCTTAAAAAAGAAAGGTTTCTTTCCAATTATGGAACTGGAAATGAATTAAATGTTTAGGTCTAAAAGATTTAAGCATAATTTTGCTTTTGCTTATCGAAAAGTAAGCTTGTGCGGGAAAAACTTGATGCAGAAAACGTTGATAGAATTATGTAAAAAGGATGAAATGCAAATGGAACTTTCAGACGAATTTTATTTCTCACTTAACAATGATTTTAGCCAGCCTTGGCTTCTCGTATTGTTTGTTGAACATAATTTACGAACTCATTTATCAAGGAAACATATTGTTGGAAGCTTTATTAGGAATGATGGGTTTAGTTGCTAGAGTTAGAGTTTTATTCACACTCTCTCCTTAAAATCAGGACCTTGTTTTCTGTCCAAAACTCTGCGATACCTGAGTCTGCTATAACATATTTTCAATTTTCACATCAACCAAAAGGTTCTGAACATACCTCAAATTCTGCTGATACATTACTTTCTGAAGCAACCTATGATGAGCATCACACACCTCTCAGCTTGAGTGATAGTCAATTTGAACATATCAGTGATGAAAGGGATGAAAATGGGAGCAATGAGAATATGAACAATCAAGCAATAAGTCAAGGAGCAAAATCAGAACTTGAACTACCTCAAAATAATGAACGGGGTGAAATAGATTCCTTGGTAAATCAACAAGAAATCAGACTTCAGTCAAGAGCAAGGGACTTAATAGGACATCCTATGATAACAAAGAACAAATGCAAGAGTCTTTAAACCTAAGGCATTTCTGGGTAAATCAGTGGCCAGCAATCTTGAATTATTAGAACCAAGAAGCCTGGATGAAGCCTTAATGAGCAAAGAATGGAAGAAAGCCATGGAGGAGGAGTTTAATGCCCTGATGAAACCCAACACCTGGAAGCTTGTGCCACCATCACCAGCTTACAACATTGTATGAAGCAAGTGGGTTTTCAAAACAAAATACAACACTGATGGATCAGTTCAAAGGCTTAAAGCAAAAGATTGGTAGCCAAGGGATTTCATCAGTAGCTGGAGTTGACTTTTATGAGACTTTCAGCCCGATAATCAAAGCTTCAACCTTACGCGTTATACTTGCTATGAAAGTGTCAAAGGGCTGGGCAATCAGATAGGTAGATATCAATAATGCATTTTCGAATGGTGAACTTGAGGAAGTTGTATATATGAACCAACCACAAGGCTTTGTGGATCCTTCAAAACCAGACCATGTCTGCAAACTTGAAAAGGCAACTTACGGGTTGAAGCAAGCACCTAGAGCCTGGTATGACAAATTGAAGTCTACACTAATGAATTGGAAGTTCAAGCAATCGGTTGCTGACACTTCCTTGTTCTACTTCAAAAATGAAAATCAAATCATTTTTGCACTCATATATGTTGATGACATTGTAGTAATCGGGAATGATGCAGGTTTGTTGCAAAGGTCCATAAATGAATTGAATCAAAGGTTTGCACTCAAAGATACGGGGCAACTTCACTGCTTTCTGGGAATTGAAGTGTGGTGGCATAATTCAGGTCTCCATTTAACTCAAGCAAGGTATATTGCCGAGTTGCTGAAAAAGTTTGAATTACAAAATCTGAAGCCATGTCCAACTCCAATTCTAGCAGGCAAAACCATGTCAAAAGCAGAAGGAGAACCATTGAAAAACCCTTCAATCTACAGAAGTGTTGTAGGAGCTCTGCAATACCTCACACTTACTAGGCCAGACATCACATTTGCTGTAAATAAATTAAGTCAGTTTCTGTAGTTTCCAACTTCAATTCACTGGCAAACCTTGAAAAGAGTACTTAGATATCTAAATGGAACAACAGATCAAGGGCTGTGGATACAAAGAAGTGAAACATTAGACTTAACAGGATATTTAGATGCTGATTGGGCATCCTTCCCAGATGACAGATGATCGCCTGCAGGCTATTGTATTTACTTAGGAGAAAATTTGGTCACCTGGTCTTCAAAGAAGCAACATGTAGTTGCTAGATCAAGTACAGAATCAGAGTACAGAGCACATGTTTCAGCGGCCTCAGAGAGAGCTTGGATCCAATCACTTTTCAAAGAACTTGAATTATCACAATCATCAATCCCGTCTTGTGGTGTGACAATATGAGCGCTAGTGCTTTGGCAACCAACCCAGTATACCATGCGCGAACAAAGCACGTTGAATTAGACATTCATCTCTTCAGGGATAAAGTGCTTGGCAAATAATTAGAAATCAAGTACGTGCCTTTCTCTAATCAAATAACAGACCTTTTAACAAAAAGCCTCACCCACTCAAGGTTCCTTTTTTTGAAAGACGAGTTTGGGATCACTTCCTTGCCGTCCAACTTGAAGGGAGATATTAAGAATGATGGAGGTAGTTGCCAGCTCGATCGATGGAGCCTCCATCCAGTATGGAGTTAGCCAGCCACTAACTCCAACTGATTTCCTAGAGGCAATTCTTCCATATTTCGTACAATTTTCTGTTATATTTTTATTCACTCTCTCTTCTTAAAATCAGGAGCTAACAAACTCTTTGTAGTCTCTAGAATCTTCCTAAGTAATTATTCATACCACATTTATAATGAATGAAAGCAGCTGAGCTAAAACTATCATTTCCTTTCTTGCATTCAACTAGCTTAAGGATTCCAAACTCAAATTACGCACGCAACGCGTCAATGAACATCAAAACCTTGTAAAACAAAAATTACAAGTAATTTGAAAGGAAACATTCCTTTTCATGTGTCTTCAGCTCAAGAAAAAAGACAGGAGGGGACTCTAACCTCAAATGACAAAAAATACATTACTCAACTCTCCTAATAAACCCATATCGTCGTTGTTCTTGCTCCTTTTCATCAGTAATTAATGGACTATAAAAGTTACCTACAGTTCATCATGGGAGTCGTCATCTTCTGAAGAGGATTCACCAGGAGCTCCTCCAGATCTTTGGTAGACGGCTGTGATGATTGGGTTACATACGGCTTCCACCTCCTTGAGCTTCTCTTCGTAGTCCTCTTTCTCCGCATTTTGGTTGTCGTCTAACCACTCGAGGGCCTCCTTTGTAGCAGTCTCGATCTTCTCCTTCTCATCAGACTCAAGCTTGTCCGCAAGCTTGTCCTTGTCGTTGATTTGGTTCTTCATGTTGTAAACGTACGTCTCGAGACTGTTACGAGCATCAATTGTCTCCTTCACTTTCTTGTCCTCCTCAGCAAACTCTTCTGCTTCACGAACCATTCTCTCGATCTCCTCTTGGCTCAATCGACCCTTCTCGTTTGTGATGGTAATCTTCTCTGATTTACCAGAGCCCTTGTCTTCTGCCTTGACGTTCAAAATACCATTGGCATCAACTTCGAATGTGACCTCAATTTGAGGGGTTCCCCTGTCAAGATAGAACACACGACTCACTTCAGATGACAAGATTTTGACAAGTAATTTAGTAATGAATTCATACGAAGATTGCAACCAACCTTGGTGCTGGAGGAATGCCAGTGAGATCAAACTTTCCGAGCAGCCTGCAGTCCTTCGTAAGACTCCTCTCTCCTTCAAAAACCTGTTATCAAATTGTCAGGTCCCCTCGGCAAACATGCCATTTTTTTGCGGGATTTAATCCATCCACTTATCTAACAGTACAAACACTGTAAGAATTATTGGAAAACATTACCTGAATAGAGACAGTAGTTTGCTGATCTTGGTAAGTGGTGAAAACTTGGGACTTCTTGGTTGGGATAACAGTGTTCCTCGGAATCAACTTGGTCATAACTCCACCCACGGTTTCGATACCAAGGGTGAGTGGTGCCACGTCCAAGAGAAGGATGTCTGCATTCAAGTGCACACACATCAGTCATCCATTCAGACAAAGCTGTCTATGACATCAATAAATCAAGACTGAAGCAAGCACACACGTACAGAGCAATCGGTCGACAAGATAACAATTTCATGTAATAAATACCTTTGGTTTCTTCTCCACCCTCTCCACTTAGAATACTTCCTTGGATAGCAGCACCATAAGCAACAGCCTCATCTGGGTTCACACCCTTGTTGGGCTCCTTTCCATCGAAATAATCCTTGAGGAGCTGCTGAACTTTAGGGATCCTGGTGCTTCCACCAACGAGGACAATTTCATCAATCTGGTTTTTCTCCAAACCGGCATCTTCCATGGCTTTCTTCACAGGTCCCATGGTCTTTCTGAAGAGGTCGTTGTTCAACTCCTCAAATCTGGCACGGGTCAATGGTTCAGAGAAATCTATACCATCAAAAAGTGATTCAATTTCAACGCGGACTTGGTGCTGACTGCTCAGGGCTCTCTTAGCACGTTCACATTCTCTCCTTAGCTTCCCAAGAGCTCTGTTATCTTTGCTGATGTCCTTTCCATGCTTTTTCTTAATCAGCTTGATGAAGTAATCCATAATTCTGTGATCAAAATCCTCTCCTGCACAAAAATATATCTTTAATATATTGTAACACGAACTTCCAAAATGTTAATTCTAACCCTTCCTCTTATGAGATGTATCTGAATAATATATATTTCAGAATGCTCAATGGATCATAATCCAGCTGATTTCTCAGCTCTATTGCTGAACAACTGTGTTCAAGGGCTGTCTATTTGAATATATAATGATTGAACTTTAGTCACTATAACTGCATGATTAATGCCATTTGCAACCGGGATAGATCAGTTTCCAAATATTAGCCTAAATAAATGTACTTACTAAATATATAAAAGTAGAGATGATAACAGAAAGATCTGTACCTCCAAGATGGGTGTCTCCATTAGTGGCAAGCACCTCAAAGACACCGTTGTCGATGGTCAAGATACTGACATCAAAGGTTCCACCACCAAGGTCAAAGACAAGGATGTTCTTCTCACCGCCTTTCTTGTCCAAACCATAGGCAATTGCAGCTGCTGTTGGTTCATTGATAATTCTTGCCACATTCAAGCCAGCAATTACACCAGCGTCCTTGGTGGCCTGCCTTTGGGCATCATTGAAGTATGCTGCCAGTTATAACCACATACGAACGGTTAGTATCACCAAATAGCCAAAATGCCATTGCAGTTAATGTTTCACCAGAAGTGAAACAATATGAAGATAGTAAATTATAAAAGTTAAAGTCAACTTACCAGGAACTGTTACAACAGCATCCTTAATTGTCTTCCCAAGGAATGCTTCTGCCGTTTCTTTCATCTTGACTAAAATCATAGCACTGATTTCCTCAGGGCTGAAGACTTTAGTCTCGCCATCCCTAATTTTGACTTGGATATAAGGCTTTCCATCCTTGTTCACGATTTTGTAAGGAACTAGCTTCATATCCTTCTGAACTTCCTTGTCCTCAAACCTGTCAAGAAATAATTTAAAACTTTAATCACTATTTTTATTAATCAAATGCACAATAAAAATACTTATATACATTTGGCAAAAAGGGCTTACTTTCTTCCAATGAGTCTTTTAACATCAAAGATAGTCCTCTCAGGGTTGACAGCTGCCTGGTTCTTTGCAGCCTCACCAATCAATCTTTCAGTGTCAGTGAATGCAACCCATGATGGGGTAATTCGGTTTCCTTGGTCATTAGCTATGATTTCGACATGTCCATTCTTGTAAACACCAACACAGGAATAGGTTGTACCAAGATCTATGCCGATAACCGTTCCCAATTTAGTGGCTTCCTCTTTCGCAATAGAAATTGCTGATAGACAGCCTGTTTGACAAGACTAGGTTAGTTAACATTTTTACTAATTTAGCAAACTAATAATAATTGAAACACGGAAGCCAGAAGCAATTAGAACCATGACAAGAATAAGTGAATAAGTAGTAGAGTTTCTGAAATAATAATTAGTTTTTGATCAATGTAGATATTTACTCATCTAGGCTACGCTTCATTCCATCTATTTAAGTTTGTTCCGAGGCAAACTCGTGTAATTACAGCAGCAGTTTTTAGAATTGCATTGTTTAGTTGTGCCTTTCCACTTTCCAGAACTATATTTTGCTTATATTATTTCAGTATCAGGAGAGAGGTACATTTAGGAAGTAGCGACGGTTACCAAAAACAACTTGCTGGAAAGTCAGTAGTTCTATGAGATATAAACAAAGAATATTTTCCAGGAAACAAATTGTTTAACCATGTCTAAAAGAGTGTTTTCTATCTCAATGGTGGGACTTGTCCATATCTTAACACTATTCAGAGGCAATCCAAGCAAAGAATTTCTGGGATGCATGACTATAGAAAAGTAGTTTCCAGTATGTTCATTTACGAAAAGACCTTGCTCCCTATCTGGCAACTTATTATTGAGACCTTTAATTGGGAGAAACAAAGATCCCTGAATTAACTAATTACGGACAAAGTTCTCTTTCGTATTATTCAACTACATCTCAAGGCATCTAAAGGAAAGACTAAACATGTGGAGGATTTGAACAAATTATACTTTAATTTCCTGTCTGGAAAACAGGAAAGCTGATATATTGCCAATTGCACATTTAAAGAAGAAATGATGTAACGTACATGTGTTCATACCATTAAATTGTGATAGTCTAAAAGCTATAAACGTATAATTTAACCAAACAAAAGCAGTAAAATGGCATGTCTAATATAAATTCATTAACTCATCATCAGACCCAAAACTCAGAATCAATTGCAAATTTTCATTTGCTACTTAAATACGAAGCTGCAATTATCAATTCGTTAAGGATCTAGATCTAACATTCTAACTTCAATTTTTTATTTTTATTTTTTTGAACTCGATCTAACTTCATTTTATCAACTAAAAAACACCACACGAGATTAACAGCACGAGATTACAACAAATCATAACATTTTTTTTTTTAAAAAGGCGGGAGATATAAAAACAGCAAAATTACCAATTAAAACAATTGCCAGTACGATGAATGAACCATTCCACCTCCACGAGCCATCCATGTCTTCACCTCTAAAGCTTCTCTCTCTCTCTCTCTCTCTCTCTCTCTCTCTGTGTGTGTGTGTGTGTGTACGTGCTAAAAGTGTGTGTTTACGTGCGCGTAAACAATGGAGAACCAGATGATCGATGCAATGGAAGGTGCGTAAGATTGATGAAGAGCATATAAATGTAAAAGAGCATTTACGAGTTCGGTTCCATGTCATTACCGGTTACGTGGACCAATCAGAAATTAAAGGTCACATTTTCCAGCCAATGAAAATGCAATTTACGCTTGAAGCGTGTCACTCATTTGCTGTCTGAGGGTCCGCGTAAGTTGGTACACCCGTTTCTACGCGGATCCAGTAACCACTAGAGTCTTCTTTCTTCTTCCATTACTTTCTGAGATAATAATTAAAAATAATAGAGAATTGCATCGTTGATCCTCAATTTACTGTCAAGATAGTAGGTTGATCTCTAACTTTTAAAAATGAGCAACTTAGACCTTAACTTTAGATTTAATTTCACGAATGGTCGTTGAAGTTTAAGTAAAATTCAAAATTCGTTATTGAAGTTTTTTATGAACCATTTAGTCATTAAAGTTAAATATTGTTATATAATTGGTCCATCATTTAACAACATCCCATCAACTCCTGATTCGGTGTTAGCGCAATAAACCTTTACATCGACTATCAATCGCTCTCACTATAGAGTTGAAATAGGAGGCTAGAGTATAGATGGTTTTAACGGTCGTTAGTCCTTGCAAAGTTTTAACGACTACTACGTCAAATATAGTGTAAATCTAGACGCGTTTTAATTGCAAATCACGCATGAAAAGTAGGTAGCCAATGGGGATACTCTTGCTGGCCTATTTTGAAGAATGGTAATTTTCGAAATGACTCCTTTTTAACTACGAGGGACAAACGGGGATCCTCATTTAGTAGGAAAAAGCATTTTATGGGGTTGGGAGCTCATTCAGAAAAGGTATCAAATGGCATGCTATAGATGGACAAAGCGTCCATATCTATAGGGACCTGTGATTGCGTTGGGGCCCCTCATTTTGCCAATTCATGTCTCGGGAAGGATCTCATCGGGTCAGTGATCTACTTAGTAGGGAGTTGATTATAACGATAAATTATTATCGTAAAGTGCTGCCTCGATTGATAGGGATATTAATGACTGGACTGTATTATCTGACATTTTCAAGAAAATGGTTTTTACGCAATTAGAAGCGGGTGCAAGTCCTACTTGATGAGAAGGGGTTACGTTGAAGGTCCTATTTAGCTTGCCTTGTAGGTGGAAAACAGTATGCGGGCTTAAACTGCAACAAACTTCAACGAAAAATCAGAATATTTATATGGAGGTTCTTCCTTAACTCTCTCCCTACCCTTTCAAACCTTGCGTGGATGTAGGTGACCCGACATAATTTTTTGATTCTTTTTTTATTTTACATTTTTTCACATTTTCCTTTGTAGGGTAGGGTTGTTTCATGGTCAAGAATGAGATTTGATGGGATTTGAGATGTCCAATGACTTAATGGATAGATAGATATACCAATATTCATTCAAAAAATCTCCATATTCTATTTCTATATTTTAGAAAGAGAAATACTCAAACACCTGTGTATACATACATATAGATATGTAGATATACAGAGAGGAGGAGATTACAACGCATATTTTCTTCATTGTAAGTTGTTACTCCCACACTTTCTTTACATTATCTTTGCGTCCATGTTTGGTAGATTATTAATTATTTCTCTTTCTTATGCATTTTTTTAAAATCTTGACTCTACGTTGATTTGAAGAAGATAAATGATTGGAGTATTAGATCAAAGTGGATGGTAGAAATTATGTAAAAATATATCGTTTTCCATGTAAAGGTACGAAATTTTTGACTGTTGTCGATTTTTCTGATCAACATTTGGGTCAAAGGTCAATGGACACCATACTTTCAACATTGTTTTATATTTGCCAATACACTTACAAAAAAAAAATAGTTGAATAGTATGTAAGCCTTACAACGTAGGTCCAATCAATTTAGGTTGTAAATACTTTTAATATGTTTAATGCATTTATTTATGGTAGATCTAATATTTTATTGAATTAATATTCTAATTGATTAAATAATAGAGTTCGTATATTCAAATTTTGGTAACTTATTAATCACAATGAGTTGTAATTGTATGATACGAATTAAAATTATCCGTGACGGTAAAAATCCATGACTAAGGTAGTGTTTATAAGTCGAAAAGAGTTTTCAACTAATATTGACTTAAGAGTACTGAAATGAAAGATATATGATTGATAATCGAGATTGTACACATTTATGTCTGATTATATTGATGAGATTATAATTTCACAATAAACGAACCAATTTGATTTTTTCATATCATGTAACATATTTCGTTACATTTATTGTTTAACATATTGTTAGATATCAATCTGAAACGATGAATGTGAATTGATAATAAATTAAAAATGAGTATTTTCATTTATCGATTCTGATTATGTTAAAATAATAATTCATATTATTGAGCATCGTGATAGAGAACCTAATATGTCACATACAAAAAGAGAATTAAAAGAATGATATTTATTTATTAATTAATTGATAAATGTTGGACAATTAATTAATTTGATTACTTATCCGTGGGCCAATTAATTAATTCGACTAATTGATTAATGGACCAAGTTTAATTAATTAAATTACTTAAACACTGGATCTGGTTAAGTTTAAGTGTATGGGGCAAGCCTACTTTGACTTCTAAATGTTAGGGCTGAGAAAAAATAACACACTTCATTATCTTGCTAGCGCAAAAAAAGAAAAATTTTAATTTTTTCATTCTTGTTCCCTGTGTGATTTTTTATTGGGGGCTGGACAATTGGATAGCTATAAATTACAAATCAAAATTTTTTCTTTCAGAGAATTAACTAAATGTATAATTCTCATCACAATTTTTTTCTATACACAAAGTAGATTTTTTATGAGAATCGAAGTATTGTTTGAATTTCGTCGTACAAGTCAAGTAAATTCCCAATATAGTAATCATACTTTAAAAGGTAATTTTTTAAATGGTCACTGGACTTTTTTTAACGAATGATTGATGTAATTTTAAAGTTGTTACTTTTAAGTTTTAATATTATATTTTACTCATCATTATGAATGATTTGAAAAGATTAACGATTTCGTTTATCTTGTTATTGGAATATTTAGTTCATGTTTGATCCACATTATTATTTTTATTCTTATTCTTTTACTCATTTTTAATCACATGTTTTTTAATAAAATAACATTTTTCATCACATCAACAACTTTTCATTTTTCTTTAACTACACATTTTTCATCAATATACCATTCCAAAATATATTCCTTTAAAATAATGTGACTCAAACACACTCTTGATTTTGAATAGAAGACAATGAGAGAGAGTTTTAATAATCTTGGAGTCGGTACTCCTGCATGCAATGTTTGTAATGATGTATTGAATCATTTTCACTAATGTTGTACTACATGAAAAATTTATAACTTAATTTTTTTTACCACAGTAAAGAATGTTTGGTTCTGCCACTAATCATTAGCATGCGTGCGATGTAGGTTGGACGAGTCAAATGTGCATGTTTTCTTCCATCGTCATTTAAGTAAGGTTATCTAGAAAATTGTTAAGTTCTGGGAAATGGTTCGAAAGGGGACTGGAGCAACAATGGACGACACATTGTTGCGTATCTTTTATTATTCTACATGAGAGGCCAATTGCAGCGCCGATTGAGGTAGCCATGGTATGGTGTCATGGAAAGTTGATTCATTGTCGTTGGGAGGTTTCAGGCAGGGCAACCGGTTCACCAAGGTGTCTTACTACATCTAGCCAACTTAAGTTAAATGCTGGTGTTGTCGTACGAATATAATCGGTTTGTGGGATGATTACCAAGGATCTTTTTAGCTTATTGATATCTTCCAGTGTTGTGCCTAGTCGAGCCTGTAATGGTACGTCATGGAGTTTAATTCTCCATTTACAATGATTTTCGAGCCGAAATGGTAGAGACATATGCTCAACGAGTGGTACAATTTTATCTTTGTTAGACATCGTTTAGCATAGCTATACGCCATGTTTGAGAAATATGACTGCGCACCAACGGTCTCAGTTCACAATCAAATTCCCCAATTTCGCATAGTTGGATCGATTGTATTCCCTTTTTGTCACATGTCATTTTGGTTGACGCACATTAATATATGCAATCGATTTCCTTTAAAAAAAAATGGGATGACATAGTGAACAATTGTTCAACATTATTTAACTTAATGACTTATTAGGTCACAAAAATACTTTAAAGATCAATTTGAAATTTTGTTAAAACTTCAGTGACCAATATTGGGTTAATTCTAATAGTTTAGAGATCAATATTTGATGATATTCTCTTATATTGCACCTTCCTCATATTTCAACTTTATAAAGGAAAGTTCTACTTTTCAACTTGAGTTGGAGTCTAAAATGTGATACGTACTTTCATAATAACTAGAGTGGAATTGTTGTGGATAGGGGTGGCAAAATGGTCGAGCAACTTGTCAATTCGTCAAAACTTGGCCCATGGACGGCTAGGACTCGTAAAGGGTTGAGTAGTTCTTCGAAACTCGACCCACGGACGGCTCGGGCTCATTTTGGGACGAGCTCGAGCCGAGAGGGGGGCTCGTTCGAAGAGCTGAGCGTCGAGCTCACGAGCGACTCATAGGTCATGCCCACGAGCCTAAAGCTCATGAGTCCATGAGCCAAGACTCGTCAGAAATGTTATAAAAAAAACTTGAGCTCATGCTTGAACGAGCTTGAGCTTGAGCTTGTGGGTACACAGTCGGCTCGGCCTGTTCCGCTAGTTGTGGATTGAAGTTATGACCATATCCTAGAGTATTTATTTTGTCGCCTTGACTCCATTCTTGATCACAAAGTCAAAACCTATTTAACTATACTTACCTTGTAGTATCAGTTAAGCTGATGTTTTTATCACTCCACTAAAATTGGTGATTCGAAATTCGAAAAAATATTACTAGAGGTGATCCAACTTACAAGTTTATTTTACGTTGATCACTCAAGTTTCAATTCGTTCAAATATAATCACTCAAATTATGATTTTATGCCAATGTAAAATATACTATATATGGTAAATATATCTAATACTTACTATTGTTTCATTTAGATGAAAATCAAATTTTAGTAAAATTTGTCAAAAGCTAATGAAACATGTTGCTGAAAATTTGTGAATCACATGAAATATACTATTAAAATCAATGGTTAACTTTTACTTAGATTTTAACTCACTTTTTAGCTACATCAAATTGATGGTAAGTCTCCATTTGAATTTCATTCCTTAAAATTCAATTTTTTATCGGACTTATTTTTAAAGCACATTTTCTCAATAAAATTATCTTGTAAAAATATCTAAAAAAGATATACTTTTGAATCACACATTTTCCAAATATATTATTTTTCACAAAATATATCCTAAAAAAATATAAATTTAATAGAACCTAAGAAGTTGGCAACTCATTTTACATTTCTGGCATAACAATTTCTAATTTTATTATTATTATTTTTTTTACGGAGGTTACAAAGTTTGAATAAAAAAATATAAATTAAATGAATAAAAATAAAATATAAATTGGGTGATGAAACATGAAAGAAATTTGTGGGCTGCGTGATTTCTTGTGAAATATTTCCTTTAAAATTTGAAATCTCTTAATTGTAATTTTGATTTCAGTAGAAATGAATTTGTGATTCCAATTTCACACCCCGAACACACTTCTTCGAACTTCAATTACAATGGCGGTTGCATCGCCTTCTGCTCCCAGTTTCTCTGCCTCCTCCTTCTGCTGTAGGCGCACGGAGTCAACTCACCTCACTCGCTCCCTTCGCTTCTCATCATGTCCAGTGTTAACTCGTCCAAATGGGATCGTGACCCGCCCGGTGACTCACCGTCCAGCTATCGTCTCCCGGCTCAACGCCTCATCAACTCCGTCCGATGGAGAGCTGATGTACGAGCTTAACAACAGTTACCGGCGGCGGAAGGGGCCGTGGCCGGTGTATGTGACGCTGCCTATGGATGCCGTGGGTCCTTCCGCGCAGACGATGAGGCGGAAGAAGGCGATGGCACAGTCGTTCCGAGCCCTAGCGGCTGCGGGAGTGGAAGGAGTGGTGATGGAGGTGTGGTGGGGACTGGTGGAGAGGGAAATTCCGAGAATTTACAACTGGCAGGGATATTTAGAAATTGTTTTGCTAGCGCAACGATTCGGGCTGAAGGTTCGGGCCGTGATGGCGTTTCATCAATGCGGTTCGGGCCCTGGTGATCCCTTCTGGTTGGTAACTATATTAAACCTGGTTGCTCTATCTTTTGCATAGTGTATTATAATTTTTTCATGTATTGGGAAATCTTAATTTCTAGGCACTGAATCATTAATGTGATTGAAAAATAAACTGATTGCATGTTGAAGAGAAGATTTAAATAAAAACATGCGGCGCATCTCTCTCTATCTGCAACATTATAGGTTTTGGTCGAGTTGGCTAACATAGTACTAGAGCGAGATAAAAGACTTGGGTTTAGGTCCAGTCACTACTTTATGAAAATATGTCAATGCCGCCCCTTTGATGATTATATGATTTCCGTTTGCATGTGATGGCTTGTTGTAGACGACATTTAAATAGATAAATGTGCCTCAAGTTAACAACTTAGATTTTTAGGTGTGGGGATTAACACGTAGATTGTTTTGTCTATCTTGATCCACATAACACCTGTCATTTCCACGTAGGTATAAGGTACAAATATTGTATTCAAGGCCACGTGAAAAATAAAAGCTTTACATTTGATTTTTTATGTTGCCATGGTAATTGGTTAATTTTGCTATCTTTTCATAGAATAAGATTTTTGTACACATAGACGAGTTAATATTAGCCTATGTAATTTGTACACATGGATTAGTTCAAAAGTCTCGTTCGATTGACACATAAATAGAGGATTTGATGTCTAAATGTAATATGGCATGTGAACTACGTTGTGGTGTCTTCATTGTGCAGTGTTAGCTAAAGAAAATATTGGGTGGTACCATGTTAAGAAATTTTCAATTATACAGTTTCATTTTCCATGGAAGAATCCTATAAGCGTTTATGATCCTGCATAAGGTCATCTAAGGATGGTTCTTGTGAGTCCCCCTATCATACACATATTATTGGTAGCGAGTGGCAAATATTTTTCGAGCTTCTGTTGTTCTAGCCAAGTGTTTGCTATAATATGATTTTGGAGTGTGTGCACTAGCAAGTTTCAAATGGAGTTACTGATGGGAATGTGCAAAAACAAAATGGTTATTTTCTCCTTTCACTGTGTAAATAAAATAAGAATCCAATCAACTCAACCAATAACCTGTGCAAGGAATATAATTACAGAATAAACAAACACAAGAAACACCAAAATTATTTAACGTCGTAAAACCTCTATGACAAAGGGAAAATTGATGAGGCAAACCAACAAAATCCACTATCACCAAAAAAGTAGTACAATAGTCTCTCAAGATTTATGCCCCAAAAATCAAGAGGACAAGACACTAATAATAATAAATGGAAACTACAACAATAAAAGAGTTAAACATCGCACCAAATAATCAATGGTGGAAAACTAGTGCCGAAACAGAAGAACCCTAAAAATCCAATCTGTCTTCCTCAAAGATGGACCAATGCAGCATTGCGCCCTCTTTCTATCTTTTTGGTGTTCTTCCCGATGCTCGTGTATATGCTGCACTATTCTTAAAAACCAATCAGATTCTTTTTTTTTTATTTGTTTGTTTATATTGGTGACCACCAACATTGCATATCTAGTCTCCCAACTCCAATCTACTTTCTTCATGGGCTGGACCCAATTAATTAAGTATATTAAACGTGCCAAGGCCCTGCATCCAAAATTTTCCCCTCTAGCCTATGAGTGAGGTGTTGAAAACTCTGGTCTGTCACTGGGAGTCCGTCCCCGCTTGTTCATTACACAACTCAAGCTTCTTTTGGTAACAACCTTATTTAACATACGCGCAATATTCTCGTTAGTGTAAATCTTTTCCAAATGCACAAGTTTTTATTCAATTGCTCCATGCATGCAGCGTTACTGTAAATGTATTTGGAACGAGAATGATTTGTGCAATCATTGCCTCAACTCAAGAGCACTCTTAACTATCACAATAAATGACGTATCCTTTCAGCTTTACGTTAAGTTCCTCAAAAACCTTTTCATCCGTACCATTTTGTACCTCGCTTCAGTAACGACTAGTTACTCAACTTTAGTAGTGGATAAAACAACACATTTTTTGCAAATTTGATTACCAGGAAAGGGCTTCTCCTACAAAACTAAACAAATTTCCGATTGTAAATTTCCTACTATCAATACTTCCACATATGCATATGTATATAATACCTAGTCAAAACCGGTCGAGCTGCCGCGAAACCCAACCACAAACTAGTTCTTCTAAGGAATCGCTAGATCCAATTTATGTCATGATAATATTATTGTTTCTTGCCCATGAGCAATTTCAATTAAGTTGGAAGCTTCATTTGCAATATTGGTTTTTGGCCAATTTTGTTTGGAAGGAAATGGCTCCCCCTTCAAAAGTAAACAAGTTAACAGTTGTAAGTTTTTTGCTTTCAAAATCTTCAGCCATATCAATATCTGTATACCCAGGCAAAATAAGTTAAGCTTGCCTGAAACCCAAACACAAAATAGGAGTTCCTCTTAGGTATCTCAGAATCCATTTAATATCATATTATTTAAATTGTTTCTAGCCCAGGATCAATTTCAATTAAGTTGGAGGGTTTTAGTTGCAATATTGGTATCACTAATTTAAAATACAATAGGCAGAAGGTTAGGTTTTTGCCTTTGCATGCCAAAATTGACACACACAGTGGGAAACATGTATAAAAGAGGGAAAAAAATTGCAGCTGCACGGTGATATTGGAGGAAAGAAAAAAGAATTACTTTTTGGTTTCTTCTTCAAGCAATGTCAAGCGATTTTTTATGCTCTATTATGCCATGTCTTCCAATTATTTGACAACACGATGAAAATCTGACCGAATAGAAACTGGCTTGGTTGGTTCGATCGGAAAAACCTGGAACCGGCCTAAAAGTCAATATCGTTATAACTTAAATATCACTCAAATAAAAATCACAAAAAACAGGTCTATTGGCTAGTCTAACTGGAATCAGCTGGGCACGGTACTTTTTTTCTCTGGTGGCTTGACTCCTACCAATGAAAAGAATTGCTGACTTGCAGGCCCAAACAATGAAAGGCCCATTAACCCACATTGCTCCATCTCTTGGCCCACCTTTTTAGTCTGCTTCTCAAGTGTTTGGTTGTGCAAATACCAATGTGGGATAGCAAAATCTCTCCTTCCTTTGTATAGTTTATTGTTTAAATGGTTAACATTTATAGTTGTTTAAAGGAATATCTTAAATTCATTTTTTTTTTTTTTTTAGTTTTAACTGTTGAATTACTTGATTTTAAAAGTTGTCTTTTTCAAAATATTTAAAAGAGAACTTAAAGCCCAAAATAAATTGTTGATTTCTTGAATTTAATTTCGTTTTTTTTCCACTTCACTCCATTTAATATTTATTTTAATCACACACTAAGATGCTACAAAATTATATTAGTAATTTTATAGACTAGTCTATATATTAATTAATTTAGAAAATTAACTCATTTTTGTCAATTTTTGTGCATATAAATCTATTTTATTTATTTAGTTATTTTTGACAATTGATTTGACCCTAGTTGAACCTAGTTCAACATTTTGACCCTTGACTCTTCTTCTCCAGAGTCGATGTCTGGACGATTTTCAAAACATTGTTATTTGGTGATTATTAAGTGAAACCTTAGTCTCTTCTTGTTTTGTTTGGGTTCCATCTATTATTATTAGATGATGAAATATTGTGTACCAAGATGTTGTTTTTGATATGTTTGGTGTAATACCTCAAAATTTTGGGCAAAAAATTTGAGAGACGATACTGTATCCCTATTTTTGGTGATAGTGGAATTTGTTAATTTGCCCTGTCGGTTTTCCCTATCTCTTGAATGATTTTACAACATTTAATAGTTTTGGGGTTCTCTCGTGCTTGTTTATTCTGGTATTTATTGCTTGCATTGGTTTATTGGTTGAGTTGAGACGATTCTTATTTTAATTGCATCGTAAAGGGGAAAATGATATTGTTGTGCACATCGTTGAGGTATTGTTGCTATTGTTATTGCGATTTGTATTGGTGCTTTGTTCTTATATATTTTTCCCACATATGGATGACACCGTTGCGGTGGATGGGGTTTTACTTTTCAAAAAAATTCTTGATTGCTTCTTTCCAGATGTATGACATCTCTGGACTAGCTTTTTTATTGCCTAACAAGGTTTAATTTTATTATCTTTAATTTAATTGTGTAGTTGCTATCTTTCCTGCCACTTTCTTGAAGTCCTACCTTTTTATGATGAATTCTATCTAGTTTTTATTTTCGATAAATTTGAGAATCATATATCAAAAACAGGTACCTGGAATTGGACTTTTTCACTCATGAGTCATGGGATGTTTTCATATGGCCCCTCTTTGATAGAAATTAAAATCTATATATTTATCAAATTCAAAGTCAATATTTAATTTTAACTACATATTTCATAAGACTCAACTTTTTTAACCACATATTTCATTTACCTTTATCAAAATCTGCTAAAAATCTAATTATAATCTCCATCAAACAGGGGCTTAATAATTTTTGCTTGAATTTTGTTTGCTATTCGGCAATCCTTTTAAATCTTTCATTCAATTGATTAGAAAAAATGACACTTTCAGTATGTAGCAATTTACCGATTTTTCTTTTAATTATGCTGTATGATTTTCATTTATTCATCTCACTTTTAATATTATGATGCTTGTTTGGCAAGTTGAATATGAGTTTCCTTGTGAAGATTTTGGTTCAAATGGCAATTAACCATAAATGTTGATTGAAAAAGCAATAAACAATTTCATGCATAACATTTTAATTACTTCTTTTTTCAATTTTGTACATTCCCTCAATCGTATTTTTGGGAAGAAGGATTTAAGGATGGTATTGTTGAAGATTTTGAAATAGAAAAGTAAAGAAGTCAAAATAATTGCTGCCTATCAATTTTTGTTGTCTGTGTTGAATAATTAGTTATGCTGTCCAATAAGTTACTGTGAAGAATCAATGATTATCAATCATTAACTGCATGGATGAACTATAGTTTGAATAGGTACAGCTAGAGGTGCAGTTGCAATTACTTTTAGTGAAACAAGTAATTACAAAATAAAAGGCGGTTAGGAGGTCATCCAAAAAAGAAAAGAAGAAAGATTTGGAGGTTTCATTAAACTTTTTTACTCTTTGAGAAAAAGGTGCTTTAACTTTGTTCTAATATTTTCATCAAAACTTCATTTTCTTTTTGGATTCCTGAAAGTTAAAGAAAATAATTAGGAGTTGTTTCTCTTTGTGTTTCAGTTTTGTGTTTTTAGTTTTGAATTCATTTTGGATTTTTGTGTTTTGAGTGTCCATTTTGAGATTGTTGAAAACGTGTTCTTTTTGCCATTTTTAAAGTTTTTTTAAAAAATAAAAAGTTCCAAAATACATTTACTTTCTCCTCTGAATTTTCTCACTCGTCTCTCTTTCTCTCTTCTTCCCTCCTCTCTATAACCTGTCGGAACCCTATCCTCCGGCCACCGTCTTCATTGCGGACCACCATCGGTCAACTACCCACCTTCGGGCGACTCAGAAACAGCCCTCAATTTAGTCCAAATAACAATTAATCGAAATGAGAGTCGCGATCCCGTTTCGCGCAGTCCGAAGAAATTTGTGATTCCGACGATGTCTGTTCAACCCATGATCGCGGACTACATAGGTCACCTCCCTCTCCCTCTCCCTCTCCCTCTCTCCCTCTGGCTCACCTACCCCAACCATGGGTCAAGTCCAATTTCAACCACAGCTCGCTGATTTTATGGGTGAACTTAGGGTTGAAAACTGAATATTTGTGGTGGTGGAGGCTGTGGTTGGTGATGATGGTGGTGGTTGGTGTTGATGATGGTGGTGGCACCATGTGGTGGCGGTTTTTGTGGTGGTGGCTGTGGTTGGTGATCGGCGGTTGTGTGGTGATGGTGTATTTTGTGGTGACGATTTTTGTAGTGGTGGTTCTGGCGACGATGATTTTGGTGTTGGTTGGGGCGGCAGCGGTTGGTGGTGTTTTGCAGGCGGCAATGGTGGTGGTTAGGGGTGATAGGAACTGAAAACAACGAAAACGCGTTTTAAAAATTTTGATCAAGTTATAACTGAAAACACCCAAAATTTGTCGTTTTGAGTTTTTTTTGTAAATTTTAAACTTATTTTTAAAAACGCATTTTCGAAAATATGGAAGAGAACGCGTTTTCACTATTTTGAAAAATTGAGAACAGAAAACGCAAAGAAAACATGCCCTATAGTTCTCCTCATCTTTCAATTTGTTTGTCGGTCTTACACCTATTGCCTATTTGATTGAATTTGAAAATAAATATTTTTATGTAACTTTATTTAATTCACTTATAAGTAATATTAATTAATAAATATCTAGATTTGAACAATTGTTACTATAAAATTTTGTTATATATCAAAAAGTACACAGTATAGTCCCTGTTTGATTCGCATTCTTTCAAAACTCATTTTCAACTTACATTTTTCAATAAAATAATATTTTTCATCACATCCAAATTTTTTTCTTATTTTTTAATTACATATTTTTCATCTACTCACTATGCCCCCTTAGTAAACACGCTAGACTTATAAGCTGTAGCTTATAATTTTTAGGTAAACATGCTCTTAAATATTTAAAATAATCAGTTAGCAGTTGCTCCATAATTCCAGTAAAAGGTCACATCAAAAGGTTCAAAATTTGGCAATGGAATTAGAGTCTACTCCTCTAATTCAAGAGTAGGCACCGAAAGACGGCTATAAGAATATTCCTTCCCTTTAACAATTTTTATTTCAAAGTGTTGAAAACAAAATTTGTCAAACATTAAAATTTCTTCCCACAAATCCACGTGTCAAGCATTGGTCAAACCCAAACCACATCGTGCACGCGTGTATACTATAGCATAATTATAAATCACTCATCGACGGTCCACGTTGCATCAACCACGTATCCCTCAGCTGTCACTTTAGCAGCAAAAAATTCAAGCTGCGTGGCACCCGTGCACCGTCCCACGTGTTTTCGTAAATTACTATATATGTAGACTCCGTTATCCGTTCTGTAAATTGTAAGCAAATTTCATAATTGAGCAAGGAATGTGCAAGTGAGGTGTAAAAATGGTGAGGCCTCAAGGAGGAGGAGGAGA
>CAIGRK010164070.1:0-15653 GCA_903798315.1 Fraxinus greggii
TACTAAATAAAAAATTTGGTACCGCTACTGCAACTATCCCTTTTTTTTCTTTTATAAAAATTCAAACAAGCCCTAAAAATAAAAATTTAACTAAAAACTGAACCATTGACCATTCAAATGATACAAGACCCGCGCACGTAGTATCAACTTGTACCCCATACTATCAAAGTTGTACCTTTTTCTCGGCGAGTGCATCAGCGGGATGAAATCTCCATTTTTTTTGGGTCTGAAAACTCTTCCCTCTCTATATTCTTTGCGGCCATCAGAAGCCGCTCTCTCTCTCTACAACGCACGGATGTATACATATTTGTGTGAATCTATATTATTTTGATTGATAAAATAATTCTCCATTGATTTTCAAGCGTTTTTATTCTGAATTTGTTGCCAGGTATGAACTTTTTTTTACTGTTTTTTGATGTATTTGCATTATATGTGTATGTGTGTGTCGGCATTGGCGTTTTACAACTCTTAAATTAGGGTTCTGATTTTGCTTATAATTAGGGTTTCTTATCGCCGTTATTTCTATGATTACATATGTATATGTATTTTTGCCTTTTTTTTACTTGCATTAATTTGTATCCTCGAAATCCCATCAATAATTTGTTTTTGATATTAGATTTTTTGCAAGTAAATGCTATGAATTGCTGGATTTTGATAATGCAAACTTAGACTTCGAAGGAATGTATAATTTGATCGGTCTTATTGGAATGTCATTATTTTGTATCATAGTGAAAATTAAGTGATCTTAGCATTGACACTTGGTAGCATTTCACTGCCTTTTCCAACATTATTTATATGACACGCAAAATTATCTGTCCATGAACTGTGATAAATGTTGGTAGTATTTGATGTCGGTGTGTATAATCAATCATTCGTCAGCTAAATTTTTCCTTTCTTCACATTTTGCATTAGCTAGTTTTTAGAAATATTCCATTTTGAACAATTTTGGCTTCAAGACATTGAGGCCCCCATTTTTACTTTTCTACTGCTCTTGGTCTTTTTTTATTTATCCATGTTCTTTTTATTTATTATCACCAGATTTACGAGATATGTTGCCTTTGGTAGGAAAGAGTTTTTTTGGTTGGATGGTTACTGCTACCAACATTGCTCTCTTCTTTGACAAATCCTGGTGAACGGATTAATTATGTGTTCTGAGATATCACAAGGCAAAGATGCCAGTGATTTTAAAGAAGAATCATCTGTTGTTGATCTTAATCATGATATTGGAAAGTTATCAGTGTCTTCGCAATTGCCTGAACCCCTATTTTTGAAAGCTGAGAACTCACCTATGAGCTTGGTGACATCTGATCTTTCTGGTGCTGATCTTCTTCTTCCTTCTTTTGATTCTATCAGTTTTGATGAGCATCATGAACAATGGGATGATGTTGCAACAGTAACCATTAGAGCTAGTGGTTTTGACTCTAATTGCGGCACTGATACATCTGGAGAGAGAGTGGATGAGGGAAAGGAAACTATTAAATTTGAATCTTCTGACTCCGTTCACATTGCTCAGCCAACAACTACACTGTGGGATAATAAAAGTGAGGATGTGGTTAAAGATGACAATACTCTTGAAAACAATCATCCAGTAATTGCTTATGCATCTGCTCAGAAGCGAAGTGGGCGCAAGACTAAATTAAATCAGAATGGTGAGGCTTATAAAAGATCAAGAAAGGTGGCGAGAACAGTGAAAAAGAACTTATCGTTGGATTTGAGTTCCTTGAAAATTTCAAGAAGAAGCAGGAGTTTATTCTGCAAACGAGCTCGGTCCTCAGTTTGGGGATCTCATGTTAATATATTGCAAGATTCTGAAGAACGAGTTTGGCTTGACCCAGATTTAGGCAATCAGAAGAAACAAAGAAAAAGAAGATGTGTCCAAGGAAATGGGAAGACTGGTAGGAAACAGGTAGGTCTACTCTCGAAAAAATCAATGAGGAAAAGGTATACCCCGACTGGCCACATCTCTTTAAAGGTTAGAATTGGCAAAGAATCGATCCAAAGTTGCTCCATTGGTAATGAAATTGAGAATTTTCATGCAATTGGGAAAAGTATTCCTGAATTATTTAAGAGCATTGAAAATACACTGGAGGAAGGAGTTCCCAACAACCATCTTGAAATTAACTGCCAGGAGGAGGTTGATAATTTTGTGGCATCCATTGATAATAGGTGTTGGGATTCAGGAACTTCGCCTGATTCATTAGTTATAAACTCGGTTCCAGAACCTCCAATTTTTGAAAAAGGTTCAGAAGACAATGTAGAAATGAATCCTTTTTCTGGGCTTCTTGTTACTCATGAGTCATTCAAGTCACAGAGCTCCGAGACATTGTTTCCTAAAAAATTGCCTAAAAGCTCTAGAGCAAAGGAATGGAGCAAACATACGTCCTGAATGTTGGATGTATCCAAGAAACATAATGCTTCTAAAACCAAGGGAAACCAGAACAAGTCAGTTGGTAAGCATAAGGTTAAGGAAAAGGGTGACACTAGCTGTGCCCTCATTGAAGCGGAAAGCCACCAGGCAGAAGGTATTATTACAAGTTTCTTTGTATAGATGTATGTACGGAAAATTGATACTTCCCTCTCTCGTCTTGAAAAAAAGGATAAAAGAACAAGTCTAAGAGCATGTTTTGCTGCGCATAAAGTTACTTTCCTAGAAAGACTTACTTTTTAGAATGAATTTCCTTTCTAGGAAAGTAAGTTTTTATTAGTGAAAAATGTAACATTGAAAATCACGTTTGGCATAAAGAATAACTTAAAATGTGTTTGCCTTACCTTTAAGCACAACCAAACATGCTCCAAATGAATCCCAAATTTTAGATATATGATATCATGCTCTGGCCCCATTATCTAATCTAAATTTTAACTATTTTTGTAGAAAATCGATCATCATCTCATCTTGTAGAGATTGGTTGCTCGAACAAAACTTCAACCAGAGAGTTTAACAACTTGCAAAATGTGTCTGATGGGGCAGAGGATCAATACGTTCCACCGAGAAATGCGTGGGTGCTTTGTGATGATTGTGATAAATGGAGGCGCATCCCGGCTACACTTGCAGATCAAATTGATGAAACAAACTGCAAATGGTAAGCAATCATGTTTGTTGCGGTTAAGCTGCGCAATCATGTAATAAATATTAATGTGATATAGGCAGCTTGCCATTGTATAATGGCCAAGTTATCCCCTTATTCAACATCTCAATCAGCAGCCTCTTTATAATTATTAAAGAGATAGTTTCCTTCTGTAATTGCCCTTCATAATTAACGTTTTCGAAGACTCAATTGATTCTGAGGCAGAAGCCTCTAGGCCTATCTTATCTGTCTGGTCCAGCTGGCTCATCTTTGTAAAGTTTTCTTTTTTACTCTGTGTTTAAAGTATTGATACCATTTTTGCAAGTTATATTGGAAGTTTCGTGTGGATAATAGTGTGCGATCGTAATATTTAAGAAGATCCTCAAAATGGTTTGCATTGTGTGTCGAGATTTAGGTATACCTGTGGTTGTCTTTGGTGAATTCACTTATTAGAATATTATTTGCGGTAAGCATTTCCTCTTAAAACTGGTTGTAACATTTCTTAAAGACATTTACTTGCCAAGAATTTTCGGTTTTGGAAGTTTGGGAAGAGTGTGAAATAGTCTGTATTTGCGATCAAAACGTCTTTAAAATTGTTCCAGAGAATTTCTTCCTTCAGAAAGTGTTACTTTTAATTCATGTTTTTTTTGGAACCGGTTTAAATTTCTGATGCTACAGGGCTGATTGTCCATGTCTTACAGACATTACAGACGTGCTTTTATAAATAAGATCCCTTGCTAGATTTAAAATAGATCAAGAAGATTTGGAAGAAGTATTCGACCTTCTTCTGGTAGGTTTTCAAAAAGTGCGAATGATGCAAGCATATATTATTGGTACAGTTCATGCCCCATAACTTTTAAAATCATACCCTCTTAAAATGAATCATGAAGATTTAGATGCATTATTCAAACTCCTTATGGTAGGCTTTCAAGAAGTGAATGATGAGAGATGCAAGCTTACTATTGTTGGAACAGTTCATGCACACTTTTAAAATCATATATTTGTCTAGCATTGATTATCAAATCATTATTTCACGTCCTACTCTCAGGACTTTTGGCTTTGTGTGTATTTTCTCAACTGCTAGTTCATTTAAGGTAACATCAAGTTGCATATAACCCCTATTAAGTGAAATGATGAAAGTGGTATAGATCTATTCAGTTGAGAACTTTTAAGTATGCCAGCACTTAGGTACTATTTGTGATGAGAATCCTGAATGTTGATCCTTGGTGGGGGTGTACTGGTTAAAATTATAATTTCTAAGATGTGAGATTTTTTCTTTTATTCTGCAGTTGGGAGGGTTTTTTGTTCTTATATTTTCTTCCTACTAAAGGACTTGCAAGGATAACGAGGACAAAGACTTTGCTGACTGCTCAATTCCGCAGGAGAAGTCAAATGCTGAGATCAATGAAGAGCTGGAAATATCCGATGGTTCCTACGAAAATTATGCTCGTGGCGCATTCTTGAAGTCTAATCTAAATCAGCCTACAGGTATTTGATCTCCACAATGATGTCGCAACAATAATGTTGTCTCCATCCTTATATTTTGAATGCATTGAAGGATGATATACTTCTTCCTGTTTTGCAGCTCCTCAACAGTCATCTTGGAAGCTTATAAAGTCAAACTTGTTTCTGCATCGAAGCTGTAAAAGTCAAACTATTGATGAGGTAAATGCTATTTTGTGTCCATTTTCTATAATATCTCAATTTGTATTCAGTTTGAATAAATCTCTTATACAGTCTCAGCATATATTAAAATGAAATTACTGACTTGATTGCAATGAATTTGGAATAGAAATAATTTATATTTTTGTATGGTATAACACATATTAATATGTAACTAAAGTCATTCATGGTAAAAAGTTTGCATACCTTTAAAGCCTCTTCCTTTGAATGCTTAAGTAAGTAGGTATTAGTCACCTGGAGATGTTTCATTTTTGGTTACGAAATTTCTGATTTGTATTTCATTCATGGATCAAACAGAATTGATTTGATCGATAATTTCAAGATCGTATGAGTTGCGTTCTCATAAAGATTTTCTGGAACTGTAAGAGAGATGCTGTTTTCTCTGTTAATGAGGAAGAAGTTTCTCATTAAGCCCCTATTTGGTATGGATTAAAAGTCAGATTTTAATCTAAGTCAAAGTCAACAATTAATTTTAACTACATATTTCATTGGTCCCACAACTTTTCAACCACACATTTCATCAAATTTTATCATAATCTATTAAAAATCTATCCAAAATTTTCCTACATTAAAGGATTCATTTCCTATTTTGCCTTTTTGCTATATTTCTATTATCTAAGGTTTGGTCTGCCATTTTAATTTATGATGACTTATTGTTTTACTTATCCGACAAACACCAGGTAGTGATACATTTTTTTTTTGTTTATACTTAAGGCCATCGATCCCATTGTTTTGATTGTAAACTAAATTTTGTGACCTTCAACATAAAATTTGTTTGACATCCATGTGTAGCCATAGGCTTAAAGCACACAGAGATATGGATGGTGTATTCGAAATATCTTGGATTATTACAAAAGTATGATGGAAATCTGTTTCATTGCATGCTAGCCATATTGAGTGTGCAATATGTGTTGGTTATATTATCTTTTCAGTATGTCAATGGTCTGTACAAGTGAAAGAACTTGTTGAACTGTTTTTTTGACCTTTGCCAGAGCCTGCTGAAAACATTAAATAGATATCATATCAGCAGGTTCATCATATGTTGTATAATAAATTCTCCAGTGATTATGGACATATGGAGAATGCACTAGTTGGGGTTTATGCCCAATAGAATTTGGTTGCTGCCTCCAGTGACTCTTAGGGATGCTGCAAACTTGGAGCAGCATGTTAAATAAATGATAAGGTCTCATGATCCATCTGGGTGCATGTGCCAGTCCACTGTGCCTGGGTTTGTGTTCACCTTCACATTTATGACTTCCACCTGAAACTTTTTGTTGTTTCTTGCCAGTTTCTCATTTATGCCTAACAGATAATGGTATGCCATTGCAAACCTTCGCCAGAAGGCAAAATGGGTTGTGGAGCTAAATGCTTGAACCGGATGCTTAACATCGAATGCGTTCAAGGGACTTGTCCATGCGGTGAACTTTGTTCCAATCAACAGGTGCATTAACGTTTTAGTGGATACTGAACTCGAAATTCTGTTTGTTTTTGTGTCTGAGGCCATTTCCATGCATACTCTGGTTTCAGTTTCAGAAGCACAAATATGCTGAATTAAAGTGGTTCAGGTGTGGAAAGAAGGGTTATGGCCTTCAGGCGCATGAGTATATCTCTGAAGGACAGTTTCTTATTGAATATGTTGGGGAGGTAACTTGTATTTCCATTTAATAGGTACTTGGAATCTAATATGTTTAAAAAAATCACACTATGTTGACTTTATACTTGCCAGAACACGAGTGACAATGAATACTGTGAATCAAGTTGCTAATTATGGTGTGATCTTATATTATGTTTCCATTATATATTTTTTGCAACCTATGATGAACCAACACGGACACGTGTCGGTGTGTCCGACTTGCGATTTTTCAATGAAGTACCAACACGACATGTTGCTGAAACGTTGATTAAATTCTTTAAATTTCTTCATTTATGTAGTATAGCTTTAGTTTTATACGTATTATTAATTTTTCTTGTTGAAATTTTTTAAATAAGAGTACCTATTTGTTATACTATAAAAACTGTGTTAAAACTATATATTATTACTGCCAAAGAAAGAAAAATGACTATGGTAGATTGGTTAAGGAGTGTCACTATCCGACACGACATGACATGCGTCATACATGGACACACAACCCTAATTGAAGTGTTTGTGCAACACAATTTTCAACAAAGGTACGAAAATCCTGTGGTGCCATTGTGAAGATGCAAGTAAATAATTATTTTCTTTTATTTATATACTTTACGTTTCTCTTGTGCTAGTCATGATTGTTTCAAAAATTGCCAGGGCTTACGTCTTGATATGTGCCTCATGCAAAGCTGAACCTCAATTTTTAGTTGACATATTTCAAGGTTTGACTTACTGAGGTGCATGCTGGGGCATAAGCCTTGGGGAGTTTGAGGTGTGCACACCTTACACTTCACTTTGTGAGCTTGTTTTACTTGCTTTAACTTTTTAGATTGTTTATTAACTGCTCAGAATGTTAAGGGTTTTTCAGATTGTTTAAAACAGTGTCCAACTAAAACTAGAAATAATAGAATTGGAGATTAGAGCATGTCCTAGCCTCCTACAACTGATGTGCGATAACCCCCCCAAAAGCACCACTAATTGAAGTTGCTATTTTTTAGCCTCATGTAACTTCGCTCCTCTTTCTTTTGTTTTTTTCTTGTTGTGTCTGTATTTTTGCATTCTTCTCTCGTTTTCTTTTCTCTTGAAGTCAAGAAAAAATCATAAATAGTTGGTGAGTTTTCATTTATTTTAGATTTATATTCTAGTGGTAGATTAATGGTGTTGTTATGTATCTACTACTTTGTTAATTTATTGTTTGCTACTATTCATTCATTTCAAGTTTATAGATTAAATTTTGTTATGGATTTTTAGAGAAACACCTTGTTTTCCGAGAGAACCTTTTTAATCAACGTGTCCTTCCTATTTTTCTCTCCTTTTTTTGTTGAATGATGGGCCGTGACAGTGTTGCTGATGATAGGAGATTGTGGAGTACTTTATTGGTATAACAGAAGAAAATAGTTTGTTTATGAATAAATCCTTTTCTTGTCAGAAGGGAGTATACTATAACTTGAATAGCCCTCAATATTTGTCCATTGCTTTCTGCTGCATCTAAATGAGAGTATATTGAGTGTTGATATTTTAAATAAGTTTCATTGCAGTTTTAGATTTTGGTTTTTGACTGTGAAATAAACGTTTATATACATGTATGTGAGATCTTATGATTTTAGTGACTTCACTTCTTGTATGCCAATGTTAGTTTGTGGACCTCACAGGTGCTTGATGTGCATGCTTACGAAGTTCGGCAAAGAGAGCATGCTTTGAAAGGCCATAAGCATTTTTACTTCATGACATTGAATGGCAGTGAGGTTTGGCCTTCATCACTTACTATTTGCAGTTATAAATTAACACAAAATATCCTTTTTAAGTGTTAAAAAATGCTTTTGAAGTTGGAAGAGGTCAGTTTCTGATGATACCGTTTCTAAGTTCCTTGTAGTTTTTATTTTTATTTTTTTGAGGAACTTCATGACTTAACGCCATTGCTAACAGTTTTGCATGCAAATTTTTCTTCTGCTGATTAAAAGTGTCTTGCCCATTGGGTTAGTATGCATCCTGATGTGATAGATGATGGGATGCTGCTGTGATACCTTTTTGACAGGAGGAGCATTCGTTTTTGTCCAACCTAAACGGGATCTTTTGAAAAGACGTTCTTTTCATTTGAAAGGCTGCGAAACCACATTGAATACTCTCATCTTTTCCCACTTGCTTCTTCAACCTCTTCTCTTTCTTTTACTCCTGTGATGAGGGCATCCCATAGAATGAACCACAAATTAAGTGCCTCATTTTTGGTAATTTATATAACTTAAAAGCACACAACATCAACACTTATTCTTCATTTTTTTCAATTGGAATGATTGGATCACCATTTCAGAATTCTTGGTAATATATAACTTTATTTTGTTGATAGGAAACACCTTTTTTATTTTTATTTATTGTTTTTTGGTCGTGGTGGGGTGTTTAACGTGCAAATGTTGTGTCCTCTGCTTTGTGTACTAGTTGTTGCTATTTTCAAAGCAGGGTTAATAGTTTGAGTTTGTGCCCTATTTCTTGACTCAAATTAAGTTTTGAGTTTGAGTCTAGATGAGGTAAGCGTGGCTGGACTGAAAATGATAGAGCTAATGCATTTACCATCTCTTTGGGAAGGGCAAGTGATATATAATATGATGGAACTTGACTATCTCTTCGCATTTTGTCAGGTAGTTCGTAATTCGAGCTCATCTGGATATTTTTACTTTTTTTTTTTTGTTAGTTTTTACATAATTATTATGTTGTGTTTCACCTTCATGTGTTATTCCAGATTATTGATGCATGTGCTAAAGGGAACTTGGGCCGTTTCATAAACCACAGTTGCGATCCTAACTGTCGTACAGAAAAGGTATTCCTGTGAGCTTAATCTTCTGTGGATAAATAATTTGAAGACAGTTTAGGATGAAGCTCCTTGCAGTTGCGAAACCTCTTACATATTCCTCTCCTTTCTAGATCTATTCTGCGTCCCCATTCTCGTCTTTCCCCGTGGCCTTCCCATCCCTCTCCTCCCTTTCTGTAGGTTTATCATTTTTCGGTAAAGCTTTGCCGATTTCTGACAGAAGCTAGTGACAGCAGATTATTTAAATATCCCTTTCATGTTGTTCATGCTCATTTCACATGTTTGCTTGTTTAGTGATTTTTTGGAGAATGTGTTTTTAAAAAATACGGAAAAGTCTTGGGTTTACATGCAAAAATTTTTATTGTGTAAATGTGTGCTTTAAAGTGTGTATGAGAATTAAAGACTTGTTCTAAAGAGAGACAAACAAGGGCTTGATCTACAGCTTCTAAAAAAATAATACATGCTTTTGGTACTGCTAAAATTTTGACCCAGACTTTATTTGACAGTGGATGGTGAATGGAGAAGTTTGTGTTGGACTGTTTGCGTTGAGGGATATTAAGAAGGTAAACTCGCTCTGCTAACAATACATGCCTCATTTGCCGAGTAATTGGCCATTCCCTCTTCCTGAAATTTCTGGATTTTGCATTGTTGTCTGATGCAGAACATTGGACATCTGCGCTGGGAGGTTTCTTCCTCTTTTTATTTCTCATTTTTCTTTTCCTTTGATTACTAGAGGGGGTATTATACTATTGGCATAGATTGCTTTCGAGTAATAAACAGTGCTTGGTAACCTTCAGATGCAGTTATTTCAGATAGAAGGATAGATGGTCATGGCCTCTCCTGGTTTTGGTCCAACATGTTTTGGTTAACTTTTTAATTCCTACGCATAGAGTGATTTGTGTTGTAACAAGTGCATGCATACTGATGGTTGAACTATTGTGTCAGGGTGAAGAAGTTACATTTGACTACAATTATGTACGCGTGTTCGGAGCTGCTGTTAAAAAATGTGTATGTGGTTCACCTAATTGTCGGGGGTATATAGGTGGCGATTTATCAAATGCTGAAGTAATCGTTCAGGGCGATTCTGATGAAGAATATCCAGAACCTGTTATGATCTGTGAAGATGATGAGACAGACAATGAATTGAACGGTACAATGACAAATTCCTCCAGTGATACTGAAATTACTGTTACAAAGAAAGCACCAGAGAACAAAGACAGAATGAAGCAACGTGAATGTATTGCTGGTCACTTGGAGAACATTTCAGAAACTTCAACTCGAAAAGTTGAAAATCTTGACTCTGCTTCCACTGATGGTTGCTTAAGGACTTCAATGTGCCAGAGACATTCTTTAGTTCAACCAGGTGATGTCTCCTTACAATCAGATGATCGTACAAAAGAAGCTATATCCATGGTTAAGCACAAGTGTTCTGCAGTAGAAAGGAACACGACAAATTCCTTGTTCTCCAATCATGAAATGGAGATGACTGCCTCTACTGGACCACCTAAAATATATGTTAAAACTAGGAGGAAGTTAAAATCCGGTACTGGTGGGCTAAGGGAAGAATTTGTAGAGTCTAATCTACTTGCAAAATTTCTTCATTCAACGTCTTCAGTAAAGAAGGGAAAGCTCAAATCTAATGCTATGACTGGCAAAAGAACTCCAGATGTGGATAAGTCAATAATAGTACCCTACAAACCCAAAAAATTACCTGAACTTTCCTTAAACAGCCATTTTGAAGCAGGTAGATGATTTTCTGTTGATTTGTTTTGAGGTAATTCTACTTGTATTTTACTGCAATGACTTAACTAATTGCTTGCAGTTGAGGAGAAACTAAACGAGTTGCTGGATCCTGAAGGTGGAATAAGCAAGCGAAAAGTATGTTATTTCTCACCTGCTATTCTACCTGCCGGATTTCTTTTATTTTCTCTTGATTTTCTGGAGCATCTGATACTCTGTTATTTTTTATTTATAAAAGTAAATGAGAATTTTTGGTTACTTGGTTCCGATTTTTGTTACTATGCATCTGAATTATTGTTAAACATTGTGATATCTATTTTCCTAAATGGCCTGAATTGTTATTCTCTGTTTTATGTAAATCATGAATTTGTTCCTGTTTTGCTTGCATTCAAATTATTTTCAAAATTTGTTTTCTTATTTTCTAATAGGATGCATGGAGAGGCTACTTGAAGCTTCTTTTTCTTACTGCTGCTTCAGGGAATAATGGGCATGGTGAAGCCATTCAGAGGTAATTTAGAGCTGTGACTTCCTATAGTATTTTATTCTAGCAATTAAGTTTTGTTATTTTAGCCAGTAAAACTTAGTCGTTTATCTTTGAGTGAATGATTCTGTGAGATACTTATCTTGTTTTCCCTTTTGTAGTAATCGAGATCTTTCAATGATCTTGGATGCCATGTTGAAGACAAAATCACGGACCGTTCTAATTGATATAATTAACAAGAATGGTAATTATCGGTGATTTGTTGTTAGTATTTGTCTTTTATGTCATTTTTTTTCACAAATGCAACCACATTCATGGACGTATGACTCTTCTTATCTTTATAGGTTTGCAGATGTTACACAACATAATGAAGAGGTACAGAAGGGAATTCATCAAGACTCCGATCCTGAGAAAGCTTCTTAAGGTAAGTTTGTTGAAACTGATGGTGTTTCTTAACTTAGTGTGCTATATAATTTTTGCTTAACTGGGTGCTTAAACATTTCAGAACCGTTAAATAATACCTTCAAGGTAAAAGAAATGAATTTCAACTTTGGTTTTGATAATTCAGTTCAGTAGAACCACAATTTGCATGCAGATCTGCTCATCTGACCTTGTCACTATTGGGTAGTCAATAAGCTACATTCAGTAGCTCATTGAAAAGCAACAATTGATTGTATAGCTAATCTTTGATGTATCAATATCAACTATGACTTAAAAAGCATTCCTGTTATATCCATTGTTCCAATATGAATGTATAACTGTATTCTAGTACATAGTGTATCTAACACCATCAAGTTGATTTTGTTGAACCAAATTACTCTCTGGCAATAAAATGGTAATTCTAGAGAATTCCAAATCATGTTTGATTAATTTCTTGAAAGAGTGACACTCAGCATCTGTTAAAGGGGGTCATACACTTATTGTCGGTATTGCTTTAGCACTTGGTAATCTTAATAACGCAGTATAATTGATTCATAAAAAATAAGTTAAATGTAATCATTGGTGACGGTGATAATAATGAAGATGATGTGGTAAAATGTACTTGTTTGTATAAAATACTGTAAGAGTTTTCCCACATTGGTTTCTCGCTGTTCTTTCCTGCAGGTGCTTGAGTACCTGGCAACGAGGGATATTCTTACTTTGGAGCACATAAGTGGAGGTCCTGCATGTCCAGGAGTGGAGAGGTCAATGAGTACTCAATAACTTTCATGTTAAACTATTTGTAGAGATTTTGTTTTCTTCGAATTACTGGATTAATTTTCTAAATTTGCTGAGTTTTCTGATTTAAATATGCAAAATCACTATGACTTGCAATGTATGTGGAGTGTTTAGATATATTAAATTATGATTAATTAACAGCATACCATTATTGTAGTTGTGATACTATGCTTATGTCTGATATTTTGTTTCGGAAGTCATAAAAGTTCATTATCCATACTATGTTGGTGTAGTCCTGTTTTCAATATGCTTGCAACCTTAAAAAGTTTGGCCAGTTCAGTTTACCAAAATGGTCTTCAACAAAGGAGCAATATCTATAAAGATACCTTGAAAACATTACTGTAACTGACACATCAATTAGATAACTTTGACCATTGATCTCCATCCATTTGTATATGCACATTCTTGTACACACACATTATAGTCAATTGCTGGTGTTTATTTATATAAATCATAAATTCATTATTTTGGTTCATGAATCAGTTTTGTTTGGATATATTTTTTACTTCTTACTGTAATTTTCACGTGGATTACTACACAACAAAGAATTTTGTTTCTCCTATATTTGTTTAAAAGAAGTAATTTTTGTTGTCTTGAAATGCTATGAGCAAAATTTTCCCTAAAACTCAACTTTTAGTTTGGAGTCATTTTGGTGATTCATTTTCCTGAATTGCATGTTATTCTGTATTGCAGCTTTAAAGATTCAATACTGATACTGACAGAACACGGTGATAAACAGGTATCGTTTACAATCTGTCTTGCATCTTAATATTAATGGTCATAATTATGTGTCCATTTTTGTGGCATCTTTTTGACAAAGAATGAAACATGTGCTATTCCTTAGAGCATCGCCAATAGTGGTGTAAAATTGGGTTCTTCAAAACCACTTTTACATCCCCATTTTCATCCCAGTGGACCTAAATCCAAATTCTACTCTAAAGGAAAGATCTAAATCCATTTTTTTGCCTCTTGTTGATTACATTTTCTACCGGAAAGCGCAATTTGCATCTTTTCATTGGAGAGGTTTTCAATCATTTTGGAGATCTAAATCTTTATTTTACACCACCATTGGAGATGCTCTTAGAAGGTGAAAAAAGACTCCAAAATAATGTGCTAGGATGAAGGATTTCTTGTCTTAAAAATAAATTACAGAAGTGAACGTAATAACGTAAGGAAGATAATCCTGGGTTGAGTTTAATTCTGTACTTTCTTAGTCCCCTCTGTTGGAGTAATTTCGTAGTTGTTAGAAGTTTGTGAATGTCAAATCTGTTTTTTTCTTGTCTGCAGCTCATGGAAGTTCTGTTTGATGACTCTTTCTCCGCTCTTTTCCTCTCTTTTTCTGTTTCTTATATTTTGCCTTTTGTTTTAGACTTAAATTAGTATTTGTGGAAAAGCAGAAAACTAACTAGTTTAAGTAAAAGAAAAATCAATGTAGATTTCTCAAGATGGGTATGTGAGATCTCCTAGCTTGCTGGCTATCGACCAAACTTCCCCTGAATAAGGGGAAACAAGTAGGAAAAGAAAGCATTAGTAAGAATTATTTAGCACTGGTGCATTTTATATCACTCTTCTCTCCGTCCTCTTCATTTATATTGAGAGAGATTTTGGTTACTTTCAACCACGGGCTATTTCCCTTGTTGGATGTTGAACAATAGTTTTGGTGGTTACCTTTAATCTCAACATTAAATAACAACCAAATGATAGTTAGTCATATATTTTAATATGTACTTATAAGTAATTTAGCTTGTACACAAGCAAATCCACATCAATGTAATAGTTTTATTTTTTTCCCCGAGAACGTGGTTTAGTGGATAGGTTGTAGCAAACATAAAATGAGGTGAATCAATACCAAGCGATTACTTGTTTATTCCAAATATTGTGTTCCGTCTTTCAAACCTTTCTGTAGTGTCCATCACTGCATTTTGGCGGTCATAATAATTTTTTGCACTAGATTTTGTAATTATTGTGGTTTTTATTTACGAATAGTTGCGCTCAATTTTGTCTGGATGTTCTGATGGTTGTTGTCTTGAAGATTATCTTCCAATATGATTTTATAAGATTCACTTAATGATTGAATTCATATTGCTGAGTTGTTGGTTGAAGATTTGAATTTTATTTTACTGCTCAGGTCCATCAAATTGCAAGGAACTTTCGGGATAAGTGGATTCCTAGACATGTGAGAAAATATGGCTGCAAGGAGAGAGTTGATGGGAGGATGGAATATAATCCTCGTTCTAGCAACCCTAAGTTTCCCATTTTACATGATCACGGGAGTGATAGAAAACCTTCAAAAGCAATGGAGTGTTGGGAAACGCAGTCTGTGCCTGAATCTTATCTGGGTAACACTGGTGTTCCAGATGTCTCACCGTCAGGTGATAGTTGTGGAACCAATGGCACAAAAAAGCGTAAGCGTAAAAGTAGATGGGATCATCCGTTGGAGGTATGCCCGTCGCCAAGCATCAACGATGATGTTCCTCCTGGGTTTCCGTCTCCTTGTAATGGTCCTACTCTCTCATATGATGTGTCTTTGACCTCTATTGATCACTGAGAGGAATCCATGCACATGAAGGGTCCATAAGTCCATTTGATGTAGTATTGGATGAATCACAGCAAGTATTCATTTCACATCTTTTTGTCTCCTATGGCATTCCATTTGCTATCACAAAACAATTTGGGGGCCTTGAAGCAGAAGCTTCCAAGGATTGGGCTGTAGCTCCTGGTGTGCCATTCCACCTCTTTCCCCCGTTGCCTCTGTATCCCCGTGACAAGAGGGACCCACTAGCCTCTGCTGCTAACTGTCCGTCACTGAGTCGACCAGTAGAGAAAGCAGAGGCACGTTTTGATAATTGTACTGCTCATCATTCAGATGACAATTATACGAGGAAATCCAGATTTGACTCGCCGGATGTGAATATTTCAGATGCAAATGTCAGATCTGATTTTCAGCGGGGTGGGAGTTCCTATAACTTGGGGAGGAATTACTTTAAGCAGCAAAAGTGGAATCACTCAAAGTTTGCGCCGCCATGGGTTCGGAATAGA
>CAIGRK010164164.1:4073-16131 GCA_903798315.1 Fraxinus greggii
TTTTTTTTTTTTTTAAATAGACATTGACATGGAACTCCAGTCTTATTATTCAAAATGTTGCTGAAATTTCAATTGTTGGTATGAGGCCAAATTGGGCCACCACTTGGGATGAGAATGGCTCAGCCCACATGCATCATTTGATGAAAGCACTCAATTGTAAGTTTTGACTTACAGGGCGCATAGTCGAAGTCATAAATTCAACCATTCGAATGGTCAATCAGCCCTTCCCGGAGGGTACTTTCTTAAGGAATAATTTTGTGGATATGGAATTTTAAAAAACAATTGTTGATTTTCTGTGTATTTTATTTGGTTGAGGGAACATAAAGATTTTTCATTGCTCGCCTCTTTGTGATGTTGGTGATTACTTGTGGTGGAGGGGGAACCTTCAAAGAAATTGAGTGTCCGATTTCAAGGAGTAAATTATTATTTCCACAATTAATAGTCTCAAGTTATGAAATTTTCTACTTGTTATTGTGGTTTTTTTCATTTTATGATATGTATTTTAAGTAAATAACACTACAAAGAAAAGAAACAAGTATTTTTGAAATTATTCTTCCTACAATTTCTCTTCCAAATTCTTATTTCTTCTTCATCGACTTCTCTCTTTCACGATTTGGTTACTTTATTTTCCTCCTTCTAGGAAGGACAAGCAGACCTCTTATGTGTATAGTGATTGTTCCATAAGCTCTTGCCGTGCAATTGACACTCTTGGGCATACATTTATAGTTCTCCAATGTGTCGCTACCATGAGATGTTCTCTATATTATTCCATTTCTTGTTCTAGTCCACCTTTCTTCCCTTGCATTTTTAGTAACATATACGGACATCTTGAATTTTCTTCCTGCCACATTAATCTATATTCCCTTTTTTCCAGGTTCGTACACACCATTCAAACAAAATGGAGCTATATTTTCGTCCTGGAGATCCATATTCACACCCAGCCTTTGGCGAACTTCGGCCCTGTAATAATTTTTTGTTGAAGATTTCTAAAAAGAAATTTAGAAATGCCCAAACAACTGAGTACAGCGATGGAGTATCTGAACATTCAGCAGATCAAATTAATTTTAAGCAGAATATTTCCAACGATAACTTATCAGAAGCTCTACAGCAAATCAATCAACCTGAATGTGAATCCAATGCTGCTTCTGCAGAACTTGAAGTCCAGCTACCTAGACAAGTACAACCGGAGCTTTATGCTGATATTGTTGCTCGAGTTTCAGAGGCTTATAATTTTAATGGTCAGATGGGTATTATATTATTTGGAGGTTTTCTACTACCTTTCCCATTATTCCTGTAGCCCAGTTGTATTTTGTACCCACATATGTTTTGTTTCCTAAAGGAATGGTGGATTACCAGCACGTTCTTGCTGTTCATGCTGATGTTGCCCGAAGAAGGAAAAGAAAGTGGGCTGAAGTGGAACCGCAGTTTGGTTAGTCTTTATTGTGAGCTATTGCACAGGACGGAAATTGCTCTTTGTTTATCTAACTTCCCTTTCTTGTTTATTCTACTTGAAGAGAACGGTGGACTCATGGATGTTGATCAAGAGGATTTGATGATATTAGTACCACCACTTTTTTCAATAAAGGATGTACCAGAGAAAGTAGCGTAAGATGCTTTGGCTTTACTTCCTCCAGTTAAAAATATGACTTTCTTTATTGAGAAGTTTCATTCTTCCCACCGACAAACGATTAAGAGTTGCACACTGGCAATCAGAGAAGCCTTAAATTTACTTAAGGTAGCTTTGAAGTTTAAATCACGTTGAATGGAGAATATCAAAATATTCGAGTCAAGTTCTTACTATAGTTGGCAAAAAGAAACAACTGTTAGTTTTTAACTTTTCAAACTGTTAAAAGATATATGGTATCTATAAAACATGGTCAATGGCTCTTCAAAGGCTGGATATTTTCTCGCAGGTTAGGAGGCCTAATTATATGCAAGAAACGTAATGAAACTAATGGTGTTTTCTACATCGTCATAATACAAGAGAATAACAGAGAAGGTTATGTGATACTTTATCAGAAAGATCTAATGCTCCTGATTGTTTGGGGCAGATGTACGGGTGGTGTATTTGGAATCAGAGAAATGTTAAATTTGTGTAGAAGACCATTGTATACCTTTTGCAGTTATGGTAGGATAGAATTTTCTTTTGGGGTATCTTCACTGAAGGCCTACAGGAGTTTGCTTTGGGATGTCTAAATTTCCAGTGTGATTGAAGCAATGAGTTTTTACAATCCTGTTGAACAATTAACAAAAAATTAAGCGATGTAATGAATTTGGGATCTGCTAAGTGAATCCTTTTTTCCACTTTTTCTGTACATATCTAGAATTAGCAATGGTCTACTTACTAAAAGATCTAGCAATGTAGCAATTGAAACTTACTAAAAGATATAATCTTTTGGGGGGCAGTTTCCTTTTGTTTATGACCATTGCTTTCTGTACTATGAAAAATTCCTCGTCCAGTCTTCACGAGTTTCATATGCAGGTTGTTCAAAATTCAATAAAGAGAATTTTATGCAGCATCGTGAATGAATGCGATAAAAATAGTTAATGCTAAAATTCTCTTTGATGATTCCTGAATAAAGTATAGAAGGGCTCGGTAGTTCTTGTAGAATGAATCTTAACCTGATCATATATATGGCGTTACTGGTTAGATACTTATTGAATCTTCTTTAACCTGATTTGGAAATTTCTTTTACAACCAATTATAAGGCTTCAGATATTGATTTTTAAGGTGGTTGTATTGTTCCTTAAAGACTTCAGTCACTGTTATGGTTCAAGCATTGGTTGACATGCTGATTGCTTGAATACACACATGATGTTAAAAGATTAACTGCTTTTAGCTCTGATCTTAGTGATTTTGAAGTTGCAGGTTAAAACCTTCAGCAGATCTGAGCTCAAAAAAGAAACAAGAGGGAGTTGTCCAACATCGTTGGGAGGTATGTTGATTGTTAGCAAAAAAAGCAGTGTTGCATTCTTTTAGTTTAATGTGTTTTTTTTTTCCCAATATTGAACTCGTATTCCTTTAGTTCCCTTTTTTCAAGTTTTCTTGCATTAAATGATGTTAATGCATATAGCTAGTTTCTTCTGTATTTTTTGAAAGGATATTTAACATAATTTAATTGGATTAACACATCACTCAAAGTATCTCAAACTCGATTCTAGTGCGACTATATTTAAATTTGACAGTATTGATTCACGCATACAAGAACATGTGCATGTTGGTAATTCTAAAGTTTTCATTTGGACTGCCTCAGTTCGTTTTGTAAAGTGAACTAACAATTTTTTTAGCTGGTCTGTTGACGATTTCTTATAGTCGTAAGTTTCCTCTTTAAGTTGAAAAAATAAATACTCACTCTGTATGCCTTTGAATGGCTACCTATTTCAAAATTCTCAGGCATATATTTCCTGGTGTGTGATGGTCTACCACTCACAAAACATTCAATTCTTATGTAGATTTCGCTGCCTGTTTTATCTTATGATAAATTTTGATTGCTTAGTGTATGGATTAGGTCTATTTAATTTCTAAGATATTTGTCCACTTCATTGATTTAGAATTGATTTATCTGCTATTTTTTCATCTTATAATCAATGTCCAGTGCATGTGTGAAAACTGTGAAATTTCTAAATTCTAAAGATCATTGTCCAGTTCACCGTTTAATAATTGACACTTCTTCAATTTATTTGATGCAGATGGAGATAGAGCCAAGTCTTGCCATTGACTTCAACATCAAAGATATCCTAGTTCTTTAGTATTTATGTTTCTTGTTGTGGTTTTTGTCTAGACTCATAAATATTTTGTTTGATGTGCATGCTTGCCTTTGGTACTCCAGAAAAGCAAATTTTGATCGAACCCATATTTGCTCAATGGACGCAGAAAAACTTCATATGGGTTCGATGAATTCATACTACTTAGCTTGAGTTCGCCTTTGACTATATATGTCCTCGTATAGTATTCCGAGTCAGAATAGGTAGATTTATTTTGAAAAAGACTACTTATTTGACTTTACCCCCATTTTCTTCTTTTTTAGCCAAATTGAAGTGGTGTGCCTACTTTACTATTTTCAGATTTCAATGTCATAAAATTGGATGAATCCCTCCTTTTTTTGATCCAATTCCTCCACACCGTGAACCCTAGTTAGATTTAGGCGTGCTACACTTTATAGTTATTAGGAGAATCCAAGTACACTCCATAGGAATCAATAATCGTATCTCCAGTGCTTTCTTTTTTTTCTTTTTTTTTTCCCTCAAGATGTTTCTTGTTCTAGCTTTCTCTAAATTCCATGCTTGTACTTGGGTTGGCCGTGGTGGCTTTAAAAGATTTCTTACTTGACAAAAATATATTATGGTAGAACAATATCATTCAACTTGGAAATAGAATACTAGTTATTTTCGCATCGACAACAACAATAACAGNTTTTTTTTCTTTTTTTTTTCCCTCAAGATGTTTCTTGTTCTAGCTTTCTCTAAATTCCATGCTTGTACTTGGGTTGGCCGTGGTGGCTTTAAAAGATTTCTTACTTGACAAAAATATATTATGGTAGAACAATATCATTCAACTTGGAAATAGAATACTAGTTATTTTCGCATCGACAACAACAATAACAGAGTGAACCTTAATAAAAATGGGGTCGATTACATGGATTCTTTTTCGCCACTCTGTGCTGTTCATTTTTATGTTACATCTACCCAAAAATACAACGAAATCAAATCTTTGCAACCACATTAGGCCATGTTAATTTTGTAATTTGGATGCACTTATTTTTGGAAAACAGGAAATGTTTTGTTAACCATTTGTTCTTATTTAATACACTATTATCTCAATAGCAATTATAGATTTCGGTCTTCATGCAGTTTATAATTATTGACCTGCTAAATCTCTTTCTTCGATTGATATTCAGTTTCATCATATTATTCTCACCCCCTTAAAAAAACTCTTCCTTGATTTTATATTTTAATGATTGAATGGTGAAAAGATTTCACTGCAAATTCATCTCTTTGCATCGCCAAAAGTTACTTTATAGAGAATATTATATCTATAGATTCACCTATAATATATTCATTGTTGTATGCATTATGGAATTTGGTAGATATCCTCTTCATCTTCCACTTCTTCCTCTTCCTCCACCTCCTCCTCCTTATATATATATAGTTTGTTCATATATATGCTTTTTACTTGTATCTTTATGATGTTCAGAGTATTTGCTCCAGCAGTTGAGTTTCATATGGCTTTTAAGTGGCGGCTGATTGCAAGATCTGAACGCTTCTATTCTGCAATGCCTTTTTTGTTTACACTTGACATTCATACAGATTCCTAAGAAAGTAAATTGGGAAAAATACATAGCTCGAGACTCGGATCAGTGGAAATGGCAGACAGCTGTATGTGAATTGTTCGATGAGCGTCCGATATGGGTCAAAGACTCATTGGCTGAACGTTTGCTCGACAGAGGCCTGGCTTTCAAATCTGAGATGCTTCGGAGGTAGCCTTTGTGTTAACTGGATTGTTATATAACTAATGTTGCGTAGATAGTATGTGCTGAAATAAAGATTTGTAACGAATGTGGTCTTTCTCATTATTTATGTTAATCCATTTAACTTATTACAGGCTTCTTTTCAGAGCAGCTTATTACTTCTCTAATGGGCCATTCCTTAGGTTCTGGATCAGAAAAGGATATGATCCTCGCAAGGACCCTGAATCTCGCATGTTAGTGTACCAACCTAATAAACTCTCCCATCTTTAACTTCAATGCAAGTTTCATATTTTAGGCATGTGCATAGTTAGAGGTGCTTGACTGAAATAAGTTTGGCTTGGTACTTGAGAACAAATTAGCAGCAGCAGGCTCGTCTTTTATGAGTTTATTTTGTATTTTTATTTTTCTTTGACACCACCCCTCACCTGGGGGTAGGGGAGGTGTTAGGTTGGTTGGAAGCTACAATAAAAACTTGTGACAAACATTGGCAATTACAAAGACTCCAAAATTTGATCTTGATAAGGCCTTGCTTTGTCTGGAGAAATCCATACATCACAAACAAAAAGACGGTGACTATTTGCCCAGGAGGAAGGGGTCATCGCATGAAATGAACAGGATGACTCTGGTCTCTGGATTATGTATTTTCTAAAATATTTCTTTTGTAAATTCAGTTTCTTCAAAATCTTAAGGGAACTAATGAAGTGGAAAGTTTGCTAAATTTAAAGTTTGCTAAATTTACTTTATTTCTTTCTGTCATTCCTCTCTCTCCAATGGTAGAGTTTGGAGTTTTGATTGTTCTGGTGCGTTTCTATGTAAATTCTTTTTCATTTATCATGTACTTCCAAACACCTTTTCTCATTGCAACCTTCAATTAGAAATTCAAAATCCCTACAATATGAAGACATTTACCTGGAATTTACTTCTAAAGAAACTCAACACTAAGTGCCTCAATCCTAAAACGCTCCTCTCTAATGTTTTTGCTATGAGTATGATGTCCCCAAAAGCTATATAAGCTTATGGGGAAAGTGCAATCCACTCTATACTACCCAGAACAAAGCCTAGGAATCCACGTCAAGCCCACTCCATTTGGGCCTCACTTCAACGGACACCTTACAAAAGCACAATTTGGCCATTCTCAAATAGCGACAACAGGTCCACTCCCATTTCAAGCATACTCATGTATTACACACCCACTCCATAGAAATGCTTCAGCATTGACTTGAACAAGGGACCTCCAACTTTGAAACCAACTGATGTTGAGAGATGTGATCAATTTGATATAGGTGCAATCCACACTATATCACCGAGAACGAAGCCCTGGAATCCACCCTGATCACACTCCGTTTGGGTCTCACTTCGAAGGACGCCAAATGAAGGCGCTATTGGGCGACTCCCAAATAGCGACAGACCATCTTGTTTCAAGCATGCTCCTGCATGAGATTAGGCAAAACAATGAGCCCAATTCCATTTCTTCTTGTAGTTCACTTCTGCTAGGGAATATGGTTGAGGCTGTTTTTGATATTTGGGTGTTTGTTGTCCTCTCTGTATTTTTGTCCAATATATACCGTACAAAGTTAAGATATTTTGGAGTTGGGAAGGAGGCAAGAATTCTATGACTGTGTTATAATGGCTGTAATATGGTTTATATGGCTTCAGGAATGCTAAATCTTTCACAATCATTCCTCTAATTTTTCATCATCTCTGGGACAAAATGTTGTTTATACTTATTTAGTCTTGTTTTCCCTTACATGCATTTGATTACTCCTTGTCCTCTACCTTTTCATCTCCATAACTTAAATTCTTTGTTTCACAAAACAAAAGAAAATTGTAAAATAAAGAAACAAGCACCCGGATTGATTGCTTAGAAGACTGATTTTGTGGTTGTAATGACAGTTTTTTCTTTTTTTCACCCTCTAGATGAATACCTCTTCTATTCCAAATTGAGTGTCGTGATTGTGATTTAGATAAAAGTTGGAAAAGTTATGATCATATAGTTCTCTGTGTACCTTCCTGAAGATCATTTGAATACTAGAAAGAGGACATTTAGTTGGAAATAAGAATAAAAGAAAAATGAATCCACTCAGTTTGGGACCATCGGGAGTGCTAAGCCTTGTTATCCATTGCAAAGAAAAATAAAATTTACGTAACTCTTGAACTAGAATTTCTTTCGTTGAATATGTTTGTACTAGAAAAAGTAAAGAGTTGTACTGATGTTAAGAAGATATTTATGTTTTGACTTTATTTAATCTCAATGTAATATGTAATTGTTGTTCTCTTACAGTGGGTGATAGTTATGTAACATATTATGAACTCCCTTAATTGAATGGTATTTTTACTTGACCAAAAATTTTAGTATATTGCAATTGACCTATTCTAACATTCTGTGCTTTATTTGAATAGATATCAAAGGACTGATTTCCGGGTACCACCATCCCTGCGAAGCTATGATGATGCTAATGTTGCATCTGAGTAAGTACTTTCACATATTCGTACCTTGTAGATATATTAGTTTGCCTCAAGTATCACAATAAAATAAGCCAAGAATCACAGTATCTACGTCTCTTTTCATGGGTTATTAAATTGAAGTCAAACAGTGGCCGGCCTTGGTTCATTAAATACTAAGTTTATTTTTTATTACCATCATACATCTCATACTTATTGTCAGCGACATGTTTTAGTCTTTAAAGTAATGGAAAGTAACAACGATAAACTTCAAATTATACATTTTCCTGACAGAGATTCTTGTCTACAATTTGACCAAGCTTTTATCATCAAAGAAGTATAGTTATCTGTTACTGGTGTAATATTCTCAATCACTAAGAATCTTACTATCTGCTACTGGCGTCTTATTTCCGTAATATGATATCTGAAACTCTTTAAGCATAGTGGTAAAACTACATTTCTGTAGGTGGTGATAAGCATTTCCCTCATTTCTGTCTCGCTCTGCCGTACTTGTTAATGTCTCTATTCTGCAGATCAAAGCTCAGATGGGAGGATATTTGTGCCTTTCGAGTTTTTCCTCAAAAGTCCCAAATCTCATTGCAACTCTTTGAACTTAAGGATGACTATATTCAGCAGGAAATCAGAAAACATCCGAGTCGAACAACCTGCAGTGTATGTTAATTCATGTCTGTTTCTAATATTGTCTCGATGGTAGTTTTTGAAGTTTTGAATTTTTTTAATTTCATAGCCACTTTATATCTGGACATGAGATTTTAGGACGTGTCATGCGAAATGATGCATAAACTATCTATTTTGAAGTGAGAAACTTTGGCATAAATCCTCAAGTGATAGTTTATGGTCTCGGACTCAGCTATGATTCTATGCCTTGATGACAATTATGTCATTTACTATATTTAGCTGCTTTAGCATTTCTACATAAATCTGATGTGCCTCCTCGGTTTGAGGTTATAATAAACAAAGTTAAATGAATTTTTCCTACCCATAATAAAAATGTGAGTAACCAGAAAAGGGGAATTAACAAGAATCAAAATTAAGTAGTTACTTATCAAAGATTCATCTATCATAGACAAGGATTGGATATTAAAAATTGTAAATCTATTTTGCATAGAATGGTTATTTGTTTACTATATTAAAAATGAGGTTCTTTATTCCCGACCAACAGACTTATAGAAAGGAGGTCGTTGAAACCCTAAATCCTGATTTCATTATTACATGCTTTGAATAACTAATTTTCTACTTGTGGTCAATTTATTCTTTCTTTAAGTAGGTATTGTCTCTAATACGTACTGACTGTCCTTACTTAGTCGTGAACATGAATTAATTGAGCCAAAAATTTGATGAAAGTAACTTTCATATTTTGTTAAATAAAAGGATTTTGGATGTGTTCCAAGTATTATTATATAAGAGAGAAATTTTTAGCTTGACCCAGATGAAAGGAAAGAAAATATACAGAGCTTTCCAAAAGTAGTATTAGATTTTGCGATAAAGTGATTAAAACAATCCCTGCTATATCTACTCATCCAACATATTCCTTATCGAAAGTGAGATTCAAGTAAAATAATGTCTGGTTTGATTTTGGGCATAGCTTTTGGGCATATAGTTGTCAACCTTTCTTTCCTCTCACTTTCATATGCCTCTGCAATTTGCCTATTTCCATTTCAGTAAATTATTTCTGTACGTTTAGTTCTTCTGTAGATATATATGTATATATTCTGACTTCATTTTGTTTACAGTTGGCAACTGGATGGTTTTTATCACGTGTGATTGATAGGTTGAGATTGTGTGTTGCGGTGAGGTTTCTGTCAGTGTACCCTAAGGATGGTGCAGAATCCTTGTTGAGATCTGTTTCTAATCGCTTCGAAAAGTCAAAGAGGATGCACATTTATATGAAAGACAAGAGAGTTGATGAAGAAGGTCAACAGCCCAGTAAAGGTGTGAATCAATTAGCAGAATCTATATTATACTTTCCTGATTCTTTGTGAATTCATTTCCATATCATCTCCTTGTTCATGAGTTATTTTCAGCAAATGTTAAACATATTCGCATTCTTCTTCTTCTTCTTCTTCTTTTTGGTTTGGGGGTGAGTTCGTTGTTAAGGCAAAGGAATAAGGCCATTTGCAACTTGATCCTGCTGTGTGTGTGTGCTCACTTGTTGAGCCGTCCTTTTTAATTCAAAAAGAAATATATTTGTAAAGCTATAAATTCTCTGTTGAGTCTTCGGCATTCTCCAGCTTTTTTTACAGTTTTGAGATTATTAAATTATTCAGACCGTGCTATATACAACTTTAAATTTGGCTGCCACAAAGATACTGCTGCTATTAGCCACTCGTATCTTTATCTGCTAAAATACCATTTTGATGCATCTTACACCACAGAAGTAATGGATAATGAAAGCAAAGAACCCAATGAAGATGGTGAAGATGAGGAAGATGAAAATGAAGATGACAATCTTGGAGAGGATATGGATGCAGACGAGCCATTTGACCAGGTCAATATACCTTTTCTTTTTATGCTTTTGCCTTCTACTATTGTGGATATACCCATTTACATACCAGTTCTTTGGTTCTTTCTTAAACAACTTGACACCTCCTAAAGTTACAATTTCTTGTTTCCAGGTCAGTCACCAAAGGAATTTCTCGCTACAACCATGTACATGTATCCTCGCAAAATTCTCTTGTTTTTTACTCTGTTTTTCGAACCTTTTTTTTTTTTTTTGGGAGATATTTATAAGAATGTGCCTCTTCGTTCACTAGTCACCATAATATAACTCCCAAGAAACAAGGAGAAGAAATTATGTTTTATGAAAAACCATGCGAGATCTATAATAAGTTAAAACAAACAAAATCTGCATATTCCTTTCCTTTACACACGTTAATCAGATACAGAGAATGAGAACGTCTCAAGGGATTATCTTCAGGACCTATTTGGTAGTTTTCCATTTGGTGTAGATCATCAAGAAGATGATGATGCTCATCTCACCGCCGGGGAGTATCAGATATATGAACAATATAGCGATGACAACTATTCTGAAGACGAAGGTTACTGAAGAATTATTTTAACCATTTTGTATTTCATATTAATGTATATATACACACTAATCAATCTCTTGTACCAGTAATTTAAACCTTTGGATTTGTTTATATTCAAATAATTTAGAATTTTGGACTACTTGTTGCAACTGAATATGGCCACCTAACAGTTGCTACGAGAGAAGAAACATATTTCAGCTGACATGAACAAAATTGAACCAGTACAATTCATATTGTGGCAACCTTTGAAACAAATGGGAAACTAGAGCTATTCGTATACGATACCGGAGGGAGTTTTATGTCATAAGTTTTGATATAATCTCGACGAAATTGGAGCATGAATTGCATCTGTCTTCTGGGAGCTGTCTTGGCTTTACCATCTTCATCTCCAACCTAAACCATCACATTACACGTCAAAACTAAAACGAAAAATATCACCACTTATCAATGCTCGCAGGGAGGGGAATGATGCACTGACACAGGGCATGTTTGGATTCATTGCACTGTACACTTACCATCAATTCAATTTTTTACTCGTTAACTTCTATTTCTCAATTCATTTTTTTTTTTCATTTTAAAATATGCATATAAAATTGCTTGATTTTCCTTTATACTCAAACCGAACTCAATCTTGTCTCTAATTTTTTGCAAAACATGTACCCCATATTTTTTCAAAATCTTAAAAAATGATAAATCATAACTTAAAAGAGTCATAAGTTATAAATGATAAATAAAAAATGAACCAAAAGTCAAAAAAAATAAATAAATAAAACAAACCAAATAAAGAAAAAAATTAATAAGCATATGTAGGAGAGGGCTTTATGTATGTGCCGTGAAAGAGATGTTAAATTATAGAACCAACAAGAACAAAGTTTAATCCGTTGGAGCGTGATTAAACACTGTAAATATGAGTTGAAAATGTAGTATGTAGATTACAAACGAAAATCAAAAAATAATATCAAGAAGAAGAAGAAGGAGAAGAAGAAGAAAGGAATAATCCGAGGTAAGTGAATTACACTCTTTTTGTAAGAAAAATTGCCCCGCAACGATGCTCACGGTTCACGACACTTGTCTCTCAAGATACAACGGATTCAACTT
>CAIGRK010164285.1:0-10121 GCA_903798315.1 Fraxinus greggii
TTGAATGATCCACATAGTAAGAATCAAGTTTTGCAATGTTCGTTGAAGACGATCATGGTAATGGTGGTGAATTTTTAATTATCTCAAGCATAATTGTAGGTACATATCACGAAGGAACTTTTTGGATTTCGTTTTCTTTTTATTTTTTATTTATGTACATGAGAAACTATGGTTTCCATTTATTTTCTCTATTTAAACTTTTTTTTCAAATTCTAGGTAACCAAAGCTTGAATATCGTTTTATAGGGTTAATTCCTTGAATGCTCACTGAACTTTGCCAAAGGTTCTCACAGGGTCAATGAACTTCAAAATTTTCCTAGAAAGTCCCTTAACTTTGCAAATCGGGACCCTATTTACCATTGACTTAACGCCAATTACAAAATTAAACGGTTTTGTTGATGTGTCAAACAGAGCAAGTGACCTGGCACTTTTGTGTACATTGTTGGCTAAGTAAGTAAATTGCTGATGAGGTGGACAACTTTTACAAAGTTGAGTGACTACCTAGGGAACATTTAGCAAAGTTCAGAGGAAATTTTGAACCCCTTGGAAACCTTGGCCAAGTTCATTGACCTGCGGGAAACTTTGGAAAAGTTCAATGATCATTTGGTGAAAATTGTATGTCTTAAAAGACTAGTCCATTTCTAAAATGGTTGCAACTATTCAAATGGACATAACTCAAGGAGCATAAGTAGGACACCGGACTATAAAAATTTATGAAAAGAACCCATAGGCAATAATTCAACACATACATAAGTTACAAAAGATAAGAAGCCAATTGAGTCACAATTCTCCGTAATACACAATTTTCAATTTGCATCAGCAGATTAAATTAATTTGTCTAAGTTAACCTGAAAGCATGATAGACAAATCTTTGAAATTCACATATCATTAATTGAAAATAATTAGATGCACGAGAACTCTCAAGGACATGAGTATCTATTCACACGAACTCTTAGATATATCAGTATATATTCGAATGAATTAAAAACTGCATAATTTGTTTACATAAATAAATACTATCATGAACTTTCAAAGATTTGTCTATCATGATTTCATGTTAACTTAGGCAAAATAATTTACCTGTTGAGGCAAATTGAAGATTCTATATTATGAAGAATGACGACTCAATTGGCTTCTAACTTTTTGTACCCTATGTTTGTGTTGAATTATTGCCTGAGGGTTCTTTTCATAAATTTTTATAGTCGTGTCATATTGTTTATGCTCCTTGAATTATGTTAATTTGAATAGTTGCATTGATTTTAGAAATGGACTAGTCTCTTAAAACATACAATTTTTCCCAAATGATAACCGAACTTTTCCAAATTTTCCCACGAGGTCATTGAACTTTGCCAAAAGTTCTCTAGGCAGACTACTCAACTTTGTAGAACTTGTCCACATCATCAACAATTTGCTTACTTGGCCAACAAATTATACACAAACGTGCCACGACGTTTGCTCCGTTTGACACGTCATCAAAATCGTTTGATTATGCAATCGGTGTTATGTCAGTGATGGATGGAGTCCCGATTTACAAAGTTCGGTGACTACCCAGGGAAGTTTTGAAATTCAGTAATCCCATGGGAACCTTTGTCAAAATTCAGCGACTATTTAGGGAATTATTGATAATTCCTTTTTTGTTTCCTCTTCATTATTTTATTTTATTTATGGTTAACTCAAAGTTGATTACTTTCTGTTATCTTAACAAAGTATGTAGGTTAATTATTTTCTTCAAATGTCACTCTCATGGTCAGCTATCGCTACAGTGTTGACTACCGATCGTAATAGGCTCCTCGAACAAAAAATATAGGCTTTGTCACTAGTGGTGGTTTCCTAGGTTTTGCGATCAAGGGTGGTGATTCCGAGTTTTTAGTGTTCGGTGATGGTGGTTAGCCGATTTTGTTATTAGCGGGTGATGACAGTGGTTTGCTAGTGGTGCTCGTGGTTGCATGGACAAAGAGTACAAGTCTTTGTTTCAGCCCCAATTTTTGATAATTGATTATGTAAAAAAGTGATTTTATGAATAAACTTTCGCTGAAAAAAAGAGAATTTTTTTTTTAGATTTATATGCAAATTTATTTTATTGAAAGAATATATGGTTGAAAATGGATTTAAAAAAATATTAAATTTTAAAGATTGAGAATCAAACAAAGGCTAAATGTAAGAAATTGCCATCTTTTTCCAAATATTTTCAAAAGTTTCCATACTCACATTATGTTTAGCACTTTTGAAAATGGCCCTTTTAATTATGATACTTATGTTTAGAAGGTGAATATAATCGATTTAAATAATTATGAATAGATATAAATAAGTGGTAAATATTGCTTGTGAATCTCATAAAATGTATGGATAAAAAAAATTGGAAAAGTAGATTTGTGATTGAAAAAAAAGAAAAAAAGAAAAAACTACCAAACATAATTAGCCTTCATGAAAAACGTTGCAACGGAGATATTTGACGCTAAAATAAGAGATAAAACCCAAAGAGGCAAAGAGATAAGCGAAACTTACACCTGTATTTTATTTATTTATTTATTTTGTATAGTTTCCTTCTATAATTTATTTTTCTAATTAATTACATCGAATTACATTGGCATACATAATATCTTTTACCAAAAAACAGTATAATTTCAACTGTTCATCTACTGATAAAGGACTTGACATGACAAATCAGTTCGTTTATACGAGTGTGTGAGTTAGAAGACTTGTTGAGAATCTGAAATGCATGGCCAACACCTTTATACACCACATGTTCCACTTTCTTACCTGCAATTCCCATGGCTGCACAAAATTCCAAGTTCCTGTCTTTCAGTATGTCCATTTCTGATATACATACCATAGTAGGCACACGAGGCAAGTCCTCCAATTTTTCAGCTCCTTTCGCCACCGGATTGCTCCACGGATGGTCACGATTGGCCCCGGCTGGCAGCGACAACCGCCAGTAAGTGTCTGAAGCTGCCAGTGTGAGGGCGGAGCGTGGTGGTTGCACCATATACTTCTCTGATTGAGTCCTTGACTCTCCACCGAAAAAAGGTTGTATTAGGATTAGTCCCTTGGGGTCTAATGGCCTCAAATTGGCCAATCTGGATAGCCTTATGTTCACATTATAGGCTATATTGGCACCAGCACTGTCTCCAGCTAGGAAAATGCACGAAAAGTTGCATTTACTCGTCAACAATTCGTTATCCCGACTCAAGGCTTGTTGCCTTAGCCAAACAAAAACCTTGACCCCATCTTCGTAGGCAGCCGGAAGAGGATTTTCCGGGGCCAAACGGTAGTTAACTGACAAGATTGCACAATTGGCTTTCCCGCTTAATTTTGCTAGAAACTCGTGGTAGCAACTCCACGAGGCTGAACCAACACAAAATCCACCACCATGAAAATATACCATCAAAGGGAGCTTCTCATGGGAATTTGGAACATACAAACGTGCCCAGATATTTGTGTACTTGTCAATGATCAAATCCTTTGACGTCACTCCGAAATCGGGATGCAACGAGCACGTAACACGTGGCACGATATCAGGTCGTTCCACATGACCATCTTTGTAAACCTTAATTAGCCCGTCAATTTCTTCACTCACAACTCTTTGTTGGGATTCTTTGGCAGTCGTCTGAAGGCTCAAACTTGGATCTTGTGTCATAGCGGCCATTCTTTCTTTTTTTCTCAATATAGGAGAATGAAATAGCTTGAGACTTTTTATTTCTGTTACAAAATGATGGCTCCATTGCATTGACTTATATAGGATGAGATTGGACGTGGGACATCAACGAGAAGAATTTCCCAATCTCTTTTCATTTCCAAGTAGACAAGTGGAAAGATTGACACGTTTTCGCATGGAGTCTACTATTAGTCTAAGACTAATCCAATGGTAGAAGATTATGAAGTTTTTAATAACGACATGAAAGTCTAGTTATTTGTGAATGAGATTCTCATATTAACTTCTCCAATATATTAATAAAACGATCAAATCATGACAAAGTTTAAATTCGACGACCAATTTGAAATTAATTGATCCAACAAAATTTAAGTATCAACATAAACTTACATTAAATGTATAATCTGCATTACTTTTAACTATAAGAATATAATATTATATATTTGACAATAATCATGCTAAAAACAAAGAATCACATATTCTAATTGGTAGTTTGAAATTCAGACCTACGGAAGACATTTTGTGTGTGTGAATATTACCGGCTAAATCTTCTTCTCCTTACTCCTCACAAATAATTAGTCGTCAATGGGACAAGCCAATGAAACGATATGGAGAGGAGAGGAGACCTTGCCTTTATATATGAAATTATAAAGTTGTTTCATTGCCGACTGTAACCCGAATTAGGGTTTACATAATTCCAGCCCCACATACTTAAAATTACCACATTATACAAATAAAGCATGTAAAGTGTACAACGGCTCAAGTGATCACTTAACATGTTGGGCCTAATCACAGTGTCATTTCAAATCATACATCTAACCGTAAAATTCGCAATCAAATGGAAGTCCACGTAATAAAATTATTCTAACATTTACATCATCACAAACAAATAAAAGAATAATTTGACTATTATATCAATAGATTACGTGAGGCCATTCTTAGTCAACGTTAATGCTACAAAACTGTGGTTAATGCTGATCGCATTTTGATATTCCCTGTTAAAAAAGATAAAATGATAAGATGATGAAATGACCTACAGAAAGAAGCATTTCAAACATCGAATTGATAAGTGTTTTACACACTTATCCACGATCTTAAATCTACTTAACATTTGATTATTTGGATGGATTTATACTCGTATTAGGATACTATTTTGTTTCTAGGTGAACATCCCAACTTGAGAGTATACAAAGGTATATGAAGTGATTTGGAGCATTAACAGGAAAAAATGATGTTAGATGAAGGCCGTAAAGTACTGGAACTCAATATTTTTATTAACGAAGTGATTTGTTGCAGAAATTTCTACAAAATAATAGTTGGACAATGTACTGGTGACAGGAGATTCTTCCTTCACTGGAGAATTTGAGTGCAGTTTCCAAACTCCAACAATTTTTTGATAAAAATTATTTCAATTATCAAGAACAACCAATTGTTGGGACGAAAATATTTAAAAGAAACCAAAAAAGACAAAGAAAAGAAAACCTTGGCCGAATGAGCGGCACGAGGCGCTCGTCAGAAGCTAAAGCTTGCAAGTTTAACCTAAAGTTGTGTTGGGATTTGGGTATGTTGAAAATAATTGGAAGCTCTAAATAAAGTGCATATTAAGAAGAATTTTATTTGAAATGCTATTGTGGATTTTTATTAAAGTTTAATTTGTGAACTCTAGTTGAATTTTTATTTGAAAGACCAATAGAAAGTTAGAATTTGTGTTGAACTTGAAAATAACATTGGTATGAAGAAAATCAAATTTTAAAGTATAGGGCTCGAGAGTGAGCGACGCGGTGCCACTGTGCCAATGATTTTGGCTCACTGCCAAAGCATTGGGCCTAGGGCGCTACGGCGCCACATGGTTGTTTGCCCTATGCGACTTTTTTGTCCCCTACTCCGTTTTTTGTATTCTACTTCAACTGCATCTCTACTATTAGGGTTTGAATGTCTCTTATTTATTCCTTATATATAGTTGGCTCTTCATTATGATTTAATAAAAATTAGACAAAATTATAAACACAAATCTTTTTATTCTTTTTCCATATTATATTAAAATCTTTATTCTCTGCAAATTATTTTGTTTTTGTATTCTTTTGATTAATTACTTCATACTGTGGCTGCATTTCTTATTTGATTAATCCAGTATCATCATCGCTTTTGGCAACAAACTGGTATCAAAGCTTTTGGTGTTGAATTCTTAAGAAGAACGATATTTCAAGATAGCAACAATGAAGTATGATATTTTGCTATTAGATCGAAATAAAAGATTCTCTTTGTGGTACGTAAATACGAGCGGTATTCGTTCATATGGATTTGGACGATGTATTGTTGGGATTTGACAAAATATCCACAACTTGGAGTTTGAGGAGAAATAACAAAGGGATCGAAGAGCCCTATCTCATATACATCTTCATTTTTAAAATAATATTTTTCAGGACGTTTTGAAGGAGAAGTCAGCCGTTGCATTATGTTAAAATTGGAGCAATTAAGCATGACGATGAGTTTTACTAGCAAATCGCATATGAAGCAATGTTTATATTCTCAATGTATGATAGGTCGTACATCTCTTAATGATCACCTAGCTGCTTTTAAGGAAATTGTTGTTGATTTGGAAACCTTAGAGGTCAAATATGATAAAGAAGATTTGACATTGATCTTATTGGATTCATTGCTTGCTTCATACATATCTTTTAGAGAAATTTACCATGATACGCTCACCACCAAAGAAATTTATGATTCTCTATATTTAAAAGAGAAGATAAAGCATCTTGTTGCATCTGAGGGTTATGAAGATAGCCTCATTGTTGATGGTGGTTGTTCAAGTGGCAAATCAAAATCTAACTTCAAATTTTATAATTATTACAATAAAAAATAGGCACTTGATAAATGATTGTTATAAGTGTAGAATAAATCGAAATTGACTGTAGATCAACAATCAGAAACTTCAAGGGAAGCAAGTATTAGAAAATCCTAATAGTTATGGAGAATTTTTACTTATGTCTGACTACAATTACAAACCGATGAGACTTCAATTTTTTATACGGCTTGTACTTTTTCATATGACTCCTAATCGAGATTTGTTTTCAATATATGAAGAAGTTCAAAAGGTGTCATGATGATCTATAAAAATACACCATGTCGGATAATTGGTATTGGTTGAGTTAGAATAAAAATGTTTGACGGGAGATCCAGAACACTTGATGCAGCGAGACACATTTCAAATTTGAAGAGAAATTTTATCTTCTTAAATACTCTTAATTCAAAAATGTACAAGTATACCATTGAAGGTGTAGTCCTAAAAGTTAGTAAAGGAGCTTGTATTTTGTTAAAGAGACATAAAAAATGCCATTTATATATCGTGTAGTGTTATACAAAATCCTTGAGCAATCAACAATTTTTAAGAATTCAGGTGGATTTGAGTTGGATTCTGTACCGTTGGAGTCCAATTTGTAGTCTTTTTTAAGAAATACATCTCAATTTACTTTAGAAGTTATGGGTAAATCCGCCTCACATTCATTATTGGTGGTGTCGTTTTATTCAATTGCTAGTAACAAACCCATTTTTTGCCATAAGATTTCACATATGTACTGTTCTGCTAATTTAGTTTATGCTTTGAATGCAGTTAAAGGTGTTGATTCTAGCCAAGATCCTTCTTTTAATACATTTAGTTGTGATTCTGTTACATGGCTTGTTTCAACCTTATTTTGTGGTCATTAGATCACTTTTACCCCTAGTTAGGGTAGCAAGGTGGAAAATATTTTTAGTTGAAATTTTTTTTATGGAGAAGTTTATTTGTGTCTTTCATTGAAGAGTTCAAGTTTATTCCATGCAGTCGAATTTGTCTCCAGGTATAGAATTTTTTTTAAGTTTTGTTCATTGTGGTGGAATTTGTGTTAAGGTGAAAGTTGTTAAAATTTGTGTGTGACTCAAATTCTTTGTAGAAAATAATTGAGAGTTCTAATTAAAGTGCACATTAAGAAGAATTCTATTTGGAATGCTATTGTGGAATTCTATTTAAGTTTACTTGGTAAATTCTAGTTGAAGTTCTATTTGGAAGTCCAATTGGGAGTTGGAATTTGTGTTGGACTTGAAGAGGACATTGAGATGAAGAAAAACAAGTTTTGAAGTAAATGATCCAAGAATGGGCACCACAGCTCCATCATCGTAGCGCCATGATGCCAGGATGACTTCGGCCCAGCGTCGGATCGTCGAGCCTGGGGCGCTGCAGCGCCATTCGTTGGCTATTTGCCCTGCGCGACTTTTTTGTCCTCTACTACATTTCTTACATTCTAATTCAATTACAACTCTATCATTAAGGTTTGAACGTCTCCTATTTGTTCCCTATATATAGTGGCTCTTTGTTAAGATTTAGTAAGAATTCAGACAAAGTTGCAAACACAAGTCTTTATATTCTTTCTCCATTGTCTGCAAATTATTTTGTTATTGTATTCTTGTGATCAATTACTTCATATTGTGGCTATAATCTCTTATATTTTCAAAAATTTGGTATTAGATTAATCCGATGTCATCTCCTTTTTTCACAATAAGTTGGTTTAAACTTACTATGATGCCATGAAAAATTTTCAAAGAAAGTTTTTGAGGAATTGTTCTTGTTACCAAATCTATTACAAGATGCTTGAACTTATACATGGTAACTACATAATCAATGGAGTAGAAATATATATCAAGTACTTTCGATTTCCAATTGCATCAAAATGTGTACCATGGTTGCTGTTTAACCATTGCTATGATGTGCCATGAATAAGGAAAATGGCATTACTGTTGGACTATGGTATCGGATCTCACTAAGTTCAAATGTTTTGTTTGGCCCGGTTAAGATTTAAACGAGAAGATAGACTTGTTGAAATGATCTACAATTTTGTGGGATTGGATGTTAAAGAAAAAATCTCACACCTGGTACAGTGTGTTAAAATTTATGTATGACTCGAATTCTATTGAAAATAATATTGGGGGTCCTATTTGGAGTTAGTTGTATGTCTTGAACAAGTCAAAGACATAAGCAAGGAAAAGATTCACTTGAAGTCCGCTTGTTGGTCGTTCATCAGGCGCTCGAACAAAAATTTCAATAACATCATCACTCGTTAGCCATGAGACAGTAGCTCGAGTGATCGTGTTATCTATTGCAATAGGGTTTCATAATTTTGGCATTTTTTTCTCTTCTATTCAATCTCAAACAATCCATTATTTGTTATGTCTATTATATTAGGACTTTATCTTATATTAGACTCTTCTTTACATTATATATATGAGGAGTAAATTTCTTGGAAAAATCATTCTACACAATTTGTAATCTTCTATTATTTGATAATAGTGAATTATCCACATCTACCCATGATTTTTTCCTAGTTGGGTTTCCATGTAAATCTTGTGTTCTCCCTATTATTTTTCATATTGTCTTATCTCATCTTTTGTTACAGAAAATTGGTACTAGAGTGAGGTTTGATTTTTCACATAGCAAGTATGAAGTACAATATTCTGTTTTTGGATTGCAATACTAAATTTTTGTTATAGCAGGTAAAGATGTGAGCAATACTCACTTAGATAGACTTGGACGATGCTTTATTGGGATTTGATAAGATACCTCCAACTTGGTTGATGGACGAGAAACAACGTAAGAATCAAAATGTCATATCTCAAATTCATCTTCATCTTTCAAATCAGACTCTTCAGAACGTTTTAAAGGAAAAAATCGCCACTGAGTTATGGTTAAAATTGGAGAAGTTATTGATAATGAAAAATTCTGAAGTAGCAATTATATTCTCATCTTATGACAGAAGACGGGTGATAAGTGTAGTTTCTAAACTTATTTAAGGTACTAAATGATGATTTTTACTGTTCTTTAGATAAAATTATACCTAACATGTGTTATATTTCATTTTGTAGGTAAAACTCAATGTTTGATGAAGAATTGAAGAAAATAATGCAAAGATAGCAAAAAATGGCTTAATTGTATCAAATACAAAGTTCGAGGATTGAAATGCAAATACTCAAAAGTTACATCAAACCTCACGATGAATATTTGAGAGTGATAGGTATCAATTGGATGAGAAAGAAGCCAAAGGGATGAAATATAGTCCAAATATTATCACATATCAACTTCCAATCGAAAAAGTTATGCTTCGAATTTTTATGCTCACATTGAGACACAATTTTGGTACAGCAAACTTTTGAATTGTAAAACTTTTATTTCTACAGGAATTATAGCCCTTTGAGTTAGCTTTCCAATTCACTTTGAATCAATTCAATCAAATATCAAGACCAAAAATTATGATAAAAATACAAAAAACTATTCGGCTGCTGAAAATTAGGCGAAGCGCATGCCCTCGTCTACAGGAGAGGCGCGCACCCTAGACCAAAATTGCCTCATCTGAGCCTATCCAAACCCCCAAGGCATGCCCCCTACGTTGCACTAGGCGCGCCTCTCAAGGCAAAAGAGGAAAAATCATATTTTCCTTATTTTT
>CAIGRK010164334.1:0-10377 GCA_903798315.1 Fraxinus greggii
GTTTATCTGATTACCCGATTGTTAGTGAAATGAATTATTGAATTTTGGTTTCAAACATAGAAGAATTGTTACATATGTGGCTCATATAAAGTGAAACGTTGATTTACTGGAAGAAATAGGTTGATGCCAAAGCAGAGCGGAGTGAAAGAATTGTTACGTTGTTTTTTTTTTTAAAAGAAAATTTCATTTTAATTTTTGACCTCACAATAAAAAAAAGTTTGGGTCCGCCCCTGCTTCTATGACTAGTTTATCTCGTGGTTTGTTCTCACACATAAGATGTACTTGTTTGTATTAAAATTAAGAATTACATTTTAAAAAGTCAACATTATTATTAATAATAGTCCATACTCTTATATTTTAATATTTTCATTTATGCGCTAATTAATATCTTCATTCTTTATGTTCCTTTGAGTCATAGTCGAGTTGAGTAACTCATTTGATCTTAATGAATTCTGATACCACATTAAGATTTGATATACAAATTTAAAAGATAGACTTTATTAAGAAAAGTAATTCACGCTTTTATAGATTGTTTGTCGTCTACATCTTTATTCATCATGTGATTTATCTATTGATAGGTAATTGGCGAGAGAGATTGAACGGACCATAAAAAAAATTAAAATCTTGTTTCTTATATTGTCTAGTCATATTTAACCCATATTTGGTGTGGTTTAAATTCTTTAATAAATTTAAGTTATATTAGTAATTAATTTAATCATATATTTTATGAGATCCATAAATCTAATCATTTTTTCGACCACATATGGGATGTATATGTTAAACAATTGTAGTGATGAAAATCCCACGAGGATCAAAACATGAAGTCATTTAGTACTCAGCAGGAGTAAAAAGTGGTAGATCCTGGTACTCCACGAAATAGGAAAAAAATATGAAGTTCATAGGAGGAGGAAAGAAAGTGATTATGCCAAAGAAAAGCAGCTCAACATGAGCAGTTCATTGGTTTAATTAATCTATAGGTCTATTGGGATGCATATGCAATCTAATTGCACACTGACTAGATTCTTGACTATACTACACAAAACCTTCTCTTTCATTGTGGATGGCCACTTTGTATACTATTTTATATCTCTATAGAGGGCCAAAATAGAACAAGTCATGATACATACAACTCCGACAAATGACACCCCAACACGTCATCATTTCAGGGTATAATCGTCTTTTTGACTTAGTGAAAGCCATGTGTTATCTTTAGGTAACACAATCCATCACCTTTAGTGACATGTTCTTATTTGATCTTAAAATGTTTCTTATTGATAGTGTAAAGGTGGCTTCATGTGCAGAAGTGATTTCTTTATGGGAAAGAGAATCAAAAAATGTATGTATATAATGTTGAATCTATCCTAGGACAAGTTTGTGAGTTTTAAGGAGGATTTTTTGAGGAGTGAGGAGAGAGTGCAACAACCTCGAAGCTAGTTCACACTAGTGGAAGGTTGTCTGCAGATCCAGCAAAATAAGTAGGAAGTCACTCAAAATTGAGTAGAAAGTTGAAAATAAGTAGAAAATATTAAGCTAATATTGATGGCTCGTGGAAAGATTCAAATGAAAAGAATTGAAAATCCGGTGCACCAGAAGGTGACCTTCTGCAAGCGCCGAGCTGGGCTTCTTAAGAAGGCTAAGGAGCTCTCTGTGCTATGTGATGCTGAAATTGGAGTTTTCATTTTCTCCTCCAATGGGAAGTTATATGAACTAGCTACTAAAGGGTTCTCTCTCTCTCTCTCTCTCATCATCCTTGCGTGTGCTTGCATGTTTGAAGGCTTTGATGTCCCATCGAACATCTTTAACCATGAGGTAGTTTAGTATCAAAGTGGACATAGATTCTGAGTTCAAAACTGGCCGCTATCGAATTTCTAAAAAATTATGACAAAAAAATGAATTTGTTCTTCTTAATATCATAAGCTATGACATGGTTTAACTTATTATTAGAGCACGTGTTCAAATCATGTAGCTATTCAATTCGTAAAAATTGTGTACATATCAGATTTTCGATAAATACATAATAAATTCGATATGCACGTGATTAAGCGTATTTAAATATAAATTTAAGAAAATAAATATATTACGAATTTAGCCTTGAGATGAAATATGCAAGAACTCGTGCCTTTTGCAAGTGTATGCTTTTTTGTCTTTGTATCGACGTGGCTATGGAATATTGTTTGTGCATGTAACAAGTTGAGACATGTAGTTTTATGATTTGTAGCTAGCTTGGACTCAATTTTTGTTGTTTTTGTATTTGAAAATGGAAGAAGCATGCAGGATTTGATTGAGAGGTACATAAGGTGTAGCTTGTCCGGAGTTCAAACTCAACAGCCTAGAGAGAGGCAACTTATGGTATGTTGAGCTGTTCTTTGCTCTAATCAAAAGAAACATAATTTAATGTTGGAATCTATGGGTTTCCAATTAGTAATAAAAAGAACTAAAAACATGTTCCATCTTCATTTACGTATTTCTAGGTTATTACACAATTTTGAGTATCAAGGAGAAAAAAAGCAAAGTACTAGTAAATGGTTTCAAAATAAAATTATCATTAATTACAACACAATATAGTAAATTATGAAAAGATAATCCTTGAAATTAAAGTTACCTAAGAAGCATGAGGTTATAAAAAATAACAACTGTAATTATTTATTGAGTATATCTAAATCATAAACTTCACAATTTCCTCTAGGATCTAAAGGATGAGATTAGCAGGCTGAAGCGTGAGATTGATGTGCTTCAGAAAGGGCTGAGGTAATTAAATTTTATTTGTAATTTTTCACTCTCATATCCTAATTAATTTGAAGATATTTAAAAAATAAGAGTTACAATTTGAATTCTTGTATTACTTAACAAATAGCATGAAATTAATCACGATATATTTCTTAATTATTAGGCGCAATTCCTACTAAAATAATAAAAATATTGTGTAGACACATATCCAGAGGAGGAGCTACCACTACGACGTTTGATGGATTGAATGATCTCGAGAAACATCTTGAAGTATATGTATATCAAATCCGCTCGACAAAGGTATTCATCAAATACACATGGGAGATATTTGTCTTTTATCTTGTTTAATTTAGGGCTAAACGACATAATGCCCCCATCTATTGGTCAGACAGTCGAAAATCTTCTACCTTTTGAAAATAGCAAATAACGTTTAGTTTGGAATGCCCCCTCCGCTCATTCTCTCAAAAAAGAAAAAAAAAAATTGTAAAATGATGAATATTCTGTCCCATTTAAGTAAAACAAAAAGGGAAAGGAGAAAAAAAATTAATTACAAACATGATCCCAAAATTTTTTGAAAATTACAAATGAGTCCCAAATGCATAATTAAAAAATTAAAACTAAAAGAAAAAAAAAAATTCACTTCACAATTCACTTCACCCATATGGAGCTGCTAGTTTCTTCAACTCATTCCACCACCCTCTCGCCGCCAAAATCGTCAGAAGCCACCATCCACACTTGCAGCTCGTCCCACAAACACACTTCAATCAACCACCGACCCAAACAACATCATTGGAGGGAGAAATCTTGGCCAAAACACCTTAGGTTGCACCTCCACCGGCCACCTCGCTTCTCCAATGCCACCACTTTCATGGAGAAACATCCCAAATACTGTCCCCATTCACCAGATTTAGCCTCAAGACTTGTGCCCTAAACAACGACTACAAAAACTTTTATCCCAAATTCTTTAAAATAAATAACACCAACAATTTCTGCAATAAACCTGGCTAAAAGACGATTCAACAGATCATATGATTTGGAATGTAAATATCAGTCTCGAAATTATTATACAAATAATAAAGATCAAAAATGCTGAGTACATAATTTTTATACAGATTTTCCAACAGATTTTTGAATTTTACTCATATGGGATTAGCCCCATGTGAATTAAAATATTGGCAAAAACCCTATCCACCCACCTTTGCTGTGTGTGCTCTGGCAGGTACAGAAATTCCTGTACCTGTAGCATTTCCCAATAAAGATAGGGATATCTGTATCGTTAACGCAATTAGCTAGTTAAACAGTAAAAGTATCAATTTTTGTCCAAATCGAAAGTAACAAAGAATTAAAGATCACATATTCCGCACCAAAAAGGAAAAGTTCCAAATCATATTAAAGCTCATAAATCAAAGAGAAGCAGAAGAAAAAGAATGACAGAGATTGACGAAGAATTTTAAAATGCACGAATATCATCTCTGTGATGATGTTACCAACGACACCCCAAGTTATCAGGTAACATTGCTACATTAAACCCATATTATGAATGCATGTATAAAAAAATAAAATAAAACGAGGGTATGGAGAAGAATAAGAGTAAGAGTGGAGAAGCGGGCTGTGGAGATTGTGCACGATTGAGCTTGATTGTGGAGAAGATATGGTGGAGGTAGAGAAAATGGTGTGGAATTGATTTGAATATTAGGGATCTATTCCTGGATCATCCCAGGATGTTTCAGTCTTCATGATTATAATTATTTTGCTTGGAATTGATTCCGCACCATCATACTAGAATGGTGGGTAATGGCGGCGACCACGGTGGTGGTGGTGATGGGAAGAGAAAAGTAAAGATGAAATGATTTTTTTTTTCATTTTTTTATTATTTATTTAGGACTCATTTGTAATTTTTTTTGTTTGAAGATTTTAGGATTATGATTTTAATTACTTTTCTATTTTTCTTTTGAATGGGGAGTATATTCGTCATTTCACAATTTTTCATTGAGAAAATGGACGATAGGAAGGGTATTTCACACTAAATGTTTGAAACAAAGACATGTTGTGCTATTTCCAAAAGGTAGGATTTTCAACAGTTTGGCCAATAGATAGGGGAGTATTGTGTTGTTTAGCATTTACACAAATATGGATAAATTGTTGGTGTGAATTGAAAAATATTAATTTTGGTTATATTTTGCATAAGAGTAATGTTATTTAATATCATCGGTGTCAAATTATATGAATTATTTTTACATTCTTATAATTCTTCGCAGATTACTATATTTAGCCAGTGTGACTGGTTACTTGTTAATGGTATAATTCCGCACGTAAGTTTTTAGTTAATAAACTACGAAATTTCAGTTTTTTTCCCGAAATAATGGCCATCAAAGAGGGGCTTCGTAAAAATCTTTTGGACACACTGGTTAATTAATGAACGCAACATTTTGAACTATCGACCGTTATTGCAAGTATAGGCAATAGGTCGAACACATTATCTATCATATCAAACTTTAATTTCCTATTACATTTATCATTTCGTCTATTAACATTCTTGGGTTTTACAAGTGCGCTAGAGAATTTAACTAATTAAAATTGGGAACCGCAGATGGCCGCGGTTTGTAAAGCCACAACAAGCAGGTAATTCATTCGAATCATGCCTTACCGTAGTTTGAAAACCAAGGTTGACCACGATTAAACGTAAATTTTTATTTTGAAAGAATGAGTGCATCCTTTTTTTTTTCTTGCCTTTCTCTGTCTACAATGAAAGATACATTCGATTTCCGATTACAATGTATATAGAATTACAACAGGTCCTTGTTTGGTTTGGATTAAAATCAAAATTTTAGTAAACTTTGATAAAAATTAATTCAATATGCAGTTAAAATGTTGATAAAAATTGTGAATCCTATGAAATGTGTTGTTAAAAATGAGTTTTAATTTTGGGAACCAAACATGGACATATATATAATTTTCTGAAATTGTAATTTTTCGATGGGGATATTTTAATCATGTATAATGTATATAACTTATTGAAATTGTAATTTATACTACTTAAATCCTGTCGTACCATGTTATATTCTTATAAAAAGGAAACTTGATGGGTGACAAAATTAGAGTTGTAACAAAATGATTTCGTCAATGCCCCGAGGCTAACTATCATAAAACATCCATTCCAATTATTAAAACACCACCAATATCGCCAATATCAAGCTCATCCTTAGCCTTATCTCATCTCATGACGAAGTTTTTGTAAACTTTGTCGACTGATGTAATAATGCGTTCTTATAAGACACCCTCATTAATGATGTCTACATGTCTCAACTCTATAGATTTGTTGATCAACATCAACGTCATTATGTGTATCGTCTCAGTAAGGTAATATGGGATCTTAAAGAAGCACTTCTTGCTTGATCAGGGTCTTAAACGAGCATATCATTTTTTGTTTGTTTAATTTTTCCCTTTTTATTTTATTTCGCCTGTCTTATTCTTCTTCTTTTATTTTTCCCCTTTTTGCTATTTAATTTTTATTTCTTTAAAAATAAGGATAAGAATGTATTTTTATACTACTTAAAACATAAATTTTTGATGAAACGGTTTTATACCATTTTAACATAAATTTGTGATGGAAACTGTTTGTAGAGACATGAACCTTGCTAATTACTGAGGAGAATGGAGAAAAATTGCTACAAAACAAAAAGGTAGAGGACCCAGAATGAAATACGCTCTTACTAATTCGATTAATTGAGAGTTACTCAACTTTTAGTGGCATCCATGTCACTCATTTTTTATTTCATGCAATCAAGTCACCATACTTCAATTTGCTCGCAAATCTAACAATTTCATCTTGTGCGTATGACTACGTTTTTGTATATAAATAAAATTTTTTAGTCTACTATGATTAGTAGTTTTATTAATTTTTGTTTCGTATTAAACTAAAGCATTGCTCAATCACTTGAGCATGCAATTTTTTTTTATTTTTTATTTTTTTTCCGAAGTGACTCGAATATTCCACTAATATATAAATATTGAGATTAAAAAAACTATTTAAATATATTAATAAAATAATAACTATTACAAATTGATAATATTCTAGTATCTTAGTACCATAAATATCAAATATGTTTACCCATATAATCTGCTAATAAAATATGTGGTTTAGTACGTTCATTTTTCTGTAGAAATGAAATAGTTCTTCATTAACAAAACTAATTTTTTTAATAAAATGTACTAAACAATTATGATGAAACTTTTTTAACCAGTTAATATTAACATTAAATTTCAAATAAATAACAATTAATATCAGTAAAAAGTATCACTAACTTATGCATATATCAAATTATTAAGCCCAGCCATTAAAAATAGGAAAATGAATTTTGGAATAGTGAANCCATATAATCTGCTAATAAAATATGTGGTTTAGTACGTTCATTTTTCTGTAGAAATGAAATAGTTCTTCATTAACAAAACTAATTTTTTTAATAAAATGTACTAAACAATTATGATGAAACTTTTTTAACCAGTTAATATTAACATTAAATTTCAAATAAATAACAATTAATATCAGTAAAAAGTATCACTAACTTATGCATATATCAAATTATTAAGCCCAGCCATTAAAAATAGGAAAATGAATTTTGGAATAGTGAATTTTTGTCGAATATGTGGTTAAAAAGTAGGAAAAAATTTATATGCAAAATATTTTATTGTGAGAATTTGTGATTGAAAATGATTTTTGAAATAGTGAATTCTTGGAGAATGTGTAGTTAAAAAATAGAAAAAATTGGGTTTATATGCAAAAAAAATTTATTGTGGGAATGTGTGGTTAAAACCGAGTTTGAAAAAAAAAAGAGTTTTAAAATAATGGTAAACAAACATGGGCTAAATAATTAAAATTATATATCCTTCAAAACAATTTGATTATGGAAAATGCAAACACAATGAAGATATGTTTTGTTGGATAAATATGTGCATAATTATATTCATTTTAAGAAAAAATATGTACATGTAAATACGATAAAATCGTGACTTACTGGTGCAAAGTATCAGATAGAGTTTCAACTTATTGAAACTAGGATATGCGCATGAAAATATGCATAAATTGTGATTTACTAAAATATAGAAATTAGAAGGAGATGAAAAATGTGAGTTATACAGATGTAAATCTCCTTAAAACGAATGTCGTAATTTACAGATATTAATATGATCAAACAGATGTCTGTTCCTCAAGATACAATGCTTATTTCAAAATTTTGTTCTACGAATCAAAGCTTTACTATACTATTCTAGATTGGACGATATCAAATACAAAAAATATCGAACACGAAACTTGAAAACAATATGGAAATTGTTTTGAAATAATTTGAACAAGGAATTAGAAATCAATTGAAGTGAAGTGAAGTGAACAAAATTGATATGATTGACCAATTTATAAATTTTAAACAAATTAATTTTAATCATTAGATAGCACTATTTCATATTGGGTCATCATCTAGTTGTCTAGATTGCATACTATTAAAGGTCATGACTCTTCATTATGCACATTTTGTATTTGAATTGTCGCACTTATTGGAGATTTTTCAATTCACATATTTTAATCTTTATATACTTATATATTCCAACAATCCTAAGCATGAATGGAAGAAGTCGACTCAAAATAATAAAAATGAAGAAGAGTACTACTTGAAAGACACCCATCAAATTTAGGTATCTTTCACTTTGAACCTTTTTTAGCCCCTGTTTGATGTGTTTTTTTCCTTTTAAAAAATAACTCTTTTTTCTACATACTTATTTTTAATCATACATTCATATAAAAAAATATTTTGCATGTAAATTCAAATATTTTTCCTACTTTTAACCGTACGTTCTCCAAAATTCACTATTCCAAATATTTTTTGTTAGGTTTTTTAGTGTTGGCGATTATGTGGATAAAATGACTAATTTGTAACGTGTTGTTAAAGTCAAAGACTTAGGGTGCAATTTGTACAAGTTGGGTTATGAGATTTAGGGTTCGAGCATAAAAAGAGGAGAAACACGGCGTCGCATTTTCGCTAGCTTCTCTCCCAGTCGACGCTCGAGCGACAAAAATAGAAAAACTGTCGCCCGCCGTCACCGAGCTCTCGCTCGAGCGAAAGTGCGTTGCTCACATGTCGCCAGCGTATCGCTCAAGCGACAGATCAATCCAAAAAAATCCTAATTTACTGTTTTGAAGTATTTTTTCCGACCCATTCAACCTAATTACATCTTCTATAAATACCCAAGTCTATGCACGAAATTTGTGATGGTTGTTTATTGTGCTTCGTCTCTATAACACTTCCACATTATTCTTTGAAAATTCAAGAGCTTGTTCATGTATTGATACACCCAAAGGTTGGGGGGAAAATATCGAATCCATTGAATCCAAAACACCTACTTTCTAAACATCCTTAGGAATGTACTTTCTCAATTGAACTTCATAGACTGCTAGAGGTTGAGAGATGTTGGATTTCAAACGCAAGAAAAGAACAAGAACGTGAAGTTTTTGGAATTCCACTTGAAAGAGACAATTGTAGAAAATCGAAAACTCGTGGGTTCAGCTGATCTTGGAGATTACAGGAATTAGATCGGGAAGTTTAATGGAGTTGGCTAGGCATCATCTTACTTTAAATTCGTATTGTCTATATTGGAGGTAACTGAATTGGTCTCGAAATTTTTACCCAGTTGGATTTTTCTGTAATCAATATTGGTATAATTTAATGCTTTCTAATTAAAAACTACGCCATTCAACTTAGGATAATTGGACTGTTTATTTAACCATCTAAAAACAATTAAAAGTGATTTGTTTCTTGTTAATTGTATAATTCTGCACGTAAGATCAAACTTAATTAGTAAACTACTAAATTTCAATTTTTTCCCCAAATAATGGCTATCAAAGAGGGGCTTCGTAAGAATCTATGTACACACTGGCTAATTAGTGAACGTAACATTTTGAACTATCGACCGTTATTGCAAGTATAGACAATAGGTCGAATACATTATCTTTCATATCAAACTTTAATTTTCTATTACATTTATCATTTCGTCTATTAATATTCTTGGGTTTTACAAGTGCGCTAGAGAATTCAACTAATTAAAATCGGGAACCGCGGATGGCCGCGGTTTGTAAAAGCACAACAAGCAGGTAATTCATCCGAATCATGCCTTACTGTAGTTTGCAAACCAAGGTTGACGATAAATACATTTGATTTTCGGATTAGTTAGCATCAGTTCACTTTCTCCCAAACTTCGCATAAAATGCTTGAAAGTGAGACAATAGGAGTACTAAAATAAATTGATAGAGGGAAATTAAATTAAAAAAAAATATCTGAATTAGTGCCAAAGTAAATGAAATTAAACTCAAATAAGTTTATCAATAAGTTTTGTCTAATGAAATTTTTTAATTTTACAAATTCACTGGGTATTAAAATTGGGCGAGACTTTCAAAAGAAATTCGGGCGGGTGGTGGCATAGGGGTAATTTGGAAATAGGTAATATTCTGATTGACAATTTGGAATTAATTACTTCCAATTTTACCGTTAGAGAGAGAACATATATGGTAACATGAAAAATGTTTCCTTATTTTGATCAACAAATATTTCCATAAAGAGTTTCAGGGGTTTTGTCAGCTCCTCTTCCAACACATCTATATAA
>CAIGRK010164342.1:0-10783 GCA_903798315.1 Fraxinus greggii
AAATCGATTTGTTATCTTTACATTATTACACTTTACTTTACATTTTCATTTATATTGTGCTATACTTGAATTAAATTATCAAACTTGCATAATTAATTCTAGTAAACTTTGCATCTATATCTTGTGTATTGTATTGTTTTGAGACTAAGTGTCGAAAAAGTTTTAAAACCCAATTCACACCCTTCTTGGCTTGTTATTTTTGGGCTAACACAAGTTGGTGTCCAGAGGCATCAGCCCCCTGATGAGTGAACATGCATTTGGCGCCGGTGCTTCGTGCTGCGGTGCCAGCCCAGCACCGAGGTGCTGTGATTGTGGAGCCTGACAAGGTTTTTTTGAATTTTGCAGATTTTATGATTTCTTCATCGTCTAAAACTCTAAGAGAATGATCCTATATATATTCCACATGATTTTATCTCTACATAACATTCAATAGCATCTTGAGAGTTAGAGAGTTTGGATTTTAATTGAAAGTACTGAGATCTTGATATTGTAAACATAATTACTAATGATTATAATGAATTTCTCCTCCCCTCTCCATGGTTGTTTTCCGTCTTGGATTTCCACATAAATCTCGATGTTCTTGTGCTTTGTTTGTTTATTTCATTATTTTCATTATCTTACGATCAATTCATAACAAATTTTAATATTTATGGGGGCCTCATATTTAAAGCTAGCTTAAGGTCCCAAAAATCATACGGCCAATCATGATTTGGTGTATTGTTTGCATCTGACTCTTCAAGTGCAAAAAGTGCATAATAAAAGAGTCATGACCTTTTGATAAGGTGCAATCTAAATTATCAATCTTGAAATGGTTTAATCTATTATTGAAATTAATTTCGCCAAAAGACGCAACCATTAAGATGAGACACGTAAAATCTATAAATAGAACACTCTCAATTCTGTTTTCTTCACTCCAAATCGATTTCATATAATTGATTTCTAATTCTTTTTTTTTTAAAATTATATCAAAATAATTTTCAAATTATTTTTGAGTTTCGTATTCTATATTTTCAATCTATTTTTCTTTCTTTTCATTGTATTATCCATTAATTTGACAACAATCTTAAAACATATTTTTCTTTCATTTATATTTCTTTTTACGTATGTTTATAGCATGTTTCAATAATGTAATATTGATCAAATTTTTCAAGACTGTTTTACAGAGAAATGACTAGTTCAACTAAGCAAACTAGTAAAGCAATAGGACAAACGTTTGTATCTAATCAGTTTGTCATGCCACCACATCTCAACATAAAAAGTCGGAAAAATTCAATGTCACATATTTCAAACATTGGCAACAAAAGATACCGTTCTACCTAACTATGCTGAATTTGGTAGAATTTTTGCTTGAAGATTGTCCTGCATAGACAGAAGCGAATGCCATTGATAAAAATACCAGTGGGCTATTGAAACATGGAAACATGCTGAGTTCATATGCCAAAATTATATTATCAATGAATTGGATAACACATTATAAAATGTGTATTATTCATACAAGACAGTGAAGGAACTATGGGAATTTTTTGATAAAAAATATAAGATAGAACATGTCGGAACGAACAATTCATTGTCGGTGAATTTCTGAATTTCAAATGGTTGATTCAAAGATGGTTGGGAGTCTAGTTCAAGAGATGCAAATAATTCTTCATGATACTAAGGCGGAAGGCTTGCAATTGAGTGAATCTCTCCATATTGTTGCTATGATCGAGAAATTACCTCCACTATGTAAAGATTTTAAAAACTATCTTAACCACAAGCGTAAAGAGTTGACAATGGAGGATCTAATTGTTCGACTTCACATTAAAGAAAATGACAAGGCTACATCAAAGAAATTTGTTTGCAAAACATGGAGGCAAAGGCTAATACAATTGAAGTCTCTTGGCCTAAAAGTACTAAGAAAGCATACTGGCTCGTCTAAGAATAATGGAAAGGGGAATGAAGCAATACGGTTCAAATGAGATTGTTATAATTGCGGGAAGCCAGGATATCAAGCTGAAAACCATTGCGGTAAGAAAAAACGATGTGCAAAAAACCTCCCAAGCCAACATGACTGAAGTGGACAACACGTACATTGTCGATATCAACCTATATGCAATTGTATCTGAAGTTAAGTTGATATCAAATGCCAAGGATTAGTGAGTAGATACAGAAGCCACTCATCACATTCGTGTAGACAATGATTTATTCAATGAGTACAAGAAGATGGATCAAGATGAACATCTCTAATGGGCAACTCAGTTTCATCAAAGATAGAAAGAATTATAAATGTCATTCTAAAATTCACTTCTCGAAAAGAGTTGATGCTGAACAACATTGTGCATGTCTCAGAAATTAGGAAGAATTTGATTTCAGGTTTTATACTCGGTAAGAAGGGATTCAAAAATGTGTTTGAGTCTGATAAATTTATACTTACCAAGGGGAGCATATATGTTGGGAAGGATTATTTATTTAATGGTTTGTTTAAGGCCAATGATATTGCAGTGGACAATAAGTCCATATATTTGTACCCATAAGTTATGAGTAAAATTAATTCTTCTGTTGTTTGAGTCTTTCTAGCATAACATATTAGGATATGTAAAAATCATGCTTCATTAAGGAAATTGGTAGGTTTATGACTTATACCTAACCTTGAATCAGAAAATGAATATAAATGTGAAATTTGTGTTGAAGCAAAATTTGCTAAGAAAAAAAAACCTTTCAATTTAATTGAAATATGCAGTCAGATACATAGGAATAGATGTAGTCTGAAATTTGTTTAAACTTGACGTGGAAAAAATAATATTTTATTACATTTATATATGATTATAGTATGCATTGTTAACATAATAATCTGACTTAAACTATTTGAGGATAATTGATGTTATTCTCTCTGATATAATCATTTCCTTAAAAAAGGTAAGTTATTTCCTAACCAACATTCTTATATATCCGATAATAGAAACCAAAGTACTCACATCCGTAATCGTGATTTTTCAGAATAGATGAAGAACATTAGTCACAGTTTCAACAACGTGATTTCTCAGGAAAAAAAAAAAAAAATCCTTCTTTTCGTTACAGTATTTTCACCTTTTTCCAATTTATTGATTAAGTAGAGAATAATTTTTCCCGCATCTACCACCGTTAAATCCAGTCACAGTTCTGGATAATTCGCCATGCAACTCATTCATCTTCCATCCCACATAATAATTTCCGATTACACACAATATTTTCAGCTAATTCGATCACAATCTTTAAACCATATAGGTCACAATCACACAACTTGCTTAGCGACTTCAAACTTCAAAATCACACATTGTGACCATGACTGCCAGTCACAAATTTGTGCATGAGAAGGAAAATATAGAATTTGATTAAAAATATCAATTAACCTTACAATGTAACGACGGTGATTTTCTCTTTTCGAGTTTTGGGATTTTGAAATCTATAATGATCATAATTAGCTTTCAAATTCGGTACTTACAAACTTATATTATTTGATAATATAGTTTTAAATATATTAAAAAATATATTTGAGAAGGAAAATATTGAATTTGATCAAAAATATCAATTAACCTTACAATATTCTTGTAATTGGTTTAATAAGTATTTTCTTTTATGGTTAAAGAAAAAAGGCACATTAGATACAAAAACAAATTAAAGAAATAGTTAAAGAGATTATTCAAGAGGCCCATAAGGATCAACATAAGTACGATTGAGCACATGTTACTTGACAGTATCTATATGTTCTTTCCAAGTTAAAAGAAAGTGGGAATCGCTCAACTTCTTGGATGATTTATATTTTGGTCGACTAAATATGGTGCAAATACTTAACGACGGTTATTTTCTCTTTCTAGATTTTGTGATTTGAAATCTGTAGCTTTCAAAATCGGTACTTACTAAACTTATATCATTTGACAATATAGTTTTAAATGTATAAAAAATATATTTCATATTTTAAAAATAGAATTAACATTGGATGAATTTACTTGTTTTTCATCCCATGATCACTACACAAATACAAGTAAAAAAAACGAAATGAAAAACAACACAATTTCTAACAGTATAAAACATGCCAACTTAATTCACTCCACCAAACATGCCCTTCGTATAACTTTGAAAATCGTCAAAATCCCCAAATTGTGCACTTTTCGTTTATCTGAAATCACTCTCTCTCATCAATGATTCATCAAAGAATCAACATCTCGAAGATTAATTCATTACAAAGTTGCAGCAAAAATCCTAAACCACAATATCATCCAAAAAACCGATTTCAAGATCATTGTTTTCCCGACATTTTCTCTCCGAAATCCATATAAAAACCCTAGACGGACGTGAACTCAAGAAACCGCAATGAAAAATCGTAAATCATCCTCTGAGGTTGAAGTTACAAATCAAGGTTTACAACCATTATGGCATCACCAACTTATTGACTAAATTTGTGTTCCAACAAGAACAAGCAAAAAGTCGAAGATGCACCACCTGCAGCAGATTCTCGTCAATTTTCTTTGGGGTCGGTAGGGGTCCAACAAGAAGTGGCTTGTACACCATATGTGGTAGGCCCAAAAAGCTGATTATCATTGGGTTCATTGAAGAAACAACGAACAGACGATTATTTTAAGTCAGTGGAGATTATTGAACCCAAAAATGAATTACTCAAGTCTCCTTCACGACGCATTACTAGATCTATAACAGTTTTGTCATATTCAAATCTAATCAATGTAATTTAGTAATGATTTTAATTGGTTTATAGAAATCTACATCACATAAACAGATGAAAAAATTTAATTCTTACAATCATCAAACACAAAAAACATTTTCTTGTTCTTGGAAACATAAATTTATGGAACATTGTTCATTATACATATAGAGTGAAATCATATTTCCAAAATATGATAGGTTTGTTACTAGGGATGGCAAAAAAAACCCGACAAACTCGATACCCGCGGGGCCCCGCCCCGAACGGGGCGGGCATTACCCGCTTAATCGGGTAACGGGGTGGGGACGGGCCGGGGAATTTTGCCCCGACCCCGTCCCCGCCCCGTTTAATTTTTTTCTTATTTTTTAGAATTCAATACTTTAAATGGAAAATTTCATTAGTTCTAATAGAAAATAGCATCTAAAATTATTTGTCTCAATATAATAAATGTGGGCAATAAAATAAATTATCAAAAACTTAAAAAAAAATATATTTTTAAACGGGATAGTAAACTGGGCAAGGGGGCATCTCCCCGCCCCGCCTTAAACTGGGGAAGGGGCGGGGAACTGCTTGGCGGGGTGGGGAGCCTCCCCCGCCCCACCCCGCCACGCCCCGTTGCCATCCCTATTTGTTACATACATTTCATTGCATCCTTCGAATTCAAGGACAGAGGATTAAACAAATTATTACATTGTTCATTATACATATAGAGTGAAATCATATTTCCAAAATATGATAGGTCTGTTACTAGGGATGGCAAAAAAACTCGACAAACTCGATACCCGCGAGGCCCCGCTCCGAACGGGGCGGGCATTACCCGCTTAATTGGGTAACGGGGTGGGGAAGGGCCGGGGAATTTTGCCCCGACCCCGTCCCCGCCCCGTTTATTTTTTTTTTCCTTTTTTTTTTAGAATTCAATACTTTAAATGAAAAATTTCATTAGTTCTAATAGAAAATGACAGCTAAAATTATTTATCCCAATATAATGAATGTGGGCAATAAAATAAATTATCAAAAACTTAAAAAAAAAAAAATTAAACGGGGTAGTAAACTGGGCAAGGGCCCAGCCCCGCCCCGTTGCCATCCCTATTTGTTACATACATTTCATTGCAGCCTTCGAATTCAAGTACAGAGGATTAAACAAATTATGAAATTTGATTCAAAATGACTCAGGAATCTGCAACAGGACTTACTCTACATATGATGTAATACACCAATGTCATTACATTTCAATTACCCGATTTAGTTGGTTTAAGCAAGATATTTGAAACCACGAAGACTTTGGAAGTTAAATCGTAATATTGATGGAATTTGGTAGAAACTTTCGAGCACGTCCACTCGACTGGGCCGAGTCTGAAGTTCAAATGACATTGGGCTTGTTTTCCATCTTAAATGTGAGGTCCCTCTGATTGGGAAGATGCATTAATGGCGAATGTAATGTTTGCTATTTTTTAAATTTTCAGTTACAATAGTTAGATATGGCGCTAATTTTATAAGTAGTATATCAAAAAATGATTTCCACAAAAAGCAGTATTCTAATATATAACATATTAATTTAAATTAATTCGGTAATTCATTGTTTGTTTTATATACGAGTAATGATCAAATTCGTGTGTATACAACCCAATCACCATGCTCTATCTCCTCCTCTATATATATAACAAACAAGGGCCATGCTACGCCTCCCAGGGCACATCTTCAAGTGGTAAAAGAGGAAGGTGGAAAAACTCCAACTTTGCTTGAGGCGCAGCGTCAAGGCTTCGAATCCTGAAATACTGATTTGGCCCTTGGGTAAGTGCAAGTGTACAAGCAGTCTTCCACCCTATATCATTGAAGGCATAACCTGTGATTCACCTCCTTCACCAAGACCAGCATTTCATTGTTTGTTTTATATACGAGTAATGATTAAATTCGTGTGTATAAAAACCAATCACCATGCTCTATCTCCTCCTCTATATATAACAAACAAGGGCCATGCTACTTGTACAACATTTCCCAACAAACAATGAGTTACCGTGACAATTAACCATTTGATACCCCAGTGGCACTTCCCAACAAACAATGAGTTGCCGTGACAATTAACCATTTTAAAATAGTTGTACAAACCGCAAACAATAAGGGAAAGTCTTGCAATATATATTTATACTTTATAGTATCCACTACTCTATATATAATTTAAATTAATATCTACTATAACTCTTAGTATATAGAATATTTTATCTTAAACATAACGTGCAAAGCACGTTTGGACAACTAGTGACATTAACCTTACTCATATTCTCCAGCATTTTCAAAGACAAAATAAATAATAATAATAATAATAATAATAATAATAATAATAATAATAATAATATTGCTGAAATTACAGAATATATTCCATTCCACACATGCCATGGTTCATCAGCGGAAGCACAGACTGTGAAGCACACTAACTTCATGACTAAAGAATATTTTCCCAATGTACCAACATCAACAATAAAAAGTTCTGATCATTTTTACAATTTTAACAGCCAATGGTTCTATAATTACACGTATATAATACATGAATAGGTGCTTCTTCGTGATGCAGCCTTCAATCTTGTAAAACAATGGAGCCAATCAATACAAATGCAGAAAACCTAGAACTTCACCAAGTAGTTGATGACCCATTAGAGAACGTTATGCTGCAAGATTTCAATAAGTTCAGAGAGAAAATGACCCTTTTAAACTCAGATGGTGCTATTGCCTTTGAACACCTTGTTGATTTGTACATCACCCATGGCCATGGCAGTGACAATTCAAATCTTTCACAGTCGACTCGAGACCAGTTCACTGCACTTCTTCAAGATTTTAACATGTTTGAAAACACAATGCTGCCTCCATACCAAGTGGAATCCACCAATATGCACAATAAAAATGACTTGAACAAAACTAATATTGAAACTCAAGAGAGTGAAATGATGGTCGAAGAAATGACAGGTGTAACGAGCCTAGATGCTACAGGAAGCTGTCCACACACCTTTACAAGCATGAAAATAACCTCCCATAATGATACCAACGGGGCAAGTATTATTAGATACTCTAACATGACTTGTTATAGAGCAGACTCCGGTGGTGGTGGAATTTTGCTTGGTCCGTTCACAAGATATTTCAGGGCTCAGCATGGTGGTAGGATAAATTTCTTGCCATGGGCAGGTGGGAATGCAATGGCCAGTACAAGTACTTCTAGGAGGAAGAGAATCAAGAGGAAGTACAGGGGGATAATAGAGACTGAAGAAGAGACTGCTCGCAGATTGGAGCAAACGAAAATTAAGAACAGAGAGGCAGCAGCTAAAGCACAAGCCAATAAAAAGGTAAGCCTCTTTTTGCTGCTATATTCGAGTAGGTTCAAAGAGTTGTTACATGGCCACCCTAAACTTCCAAAAGAACTCAAAAGCCTACCCTGATGATGTTACATAACGATTAAGAATTTCACTAAAGGAGCAGTACACTTTAGAGATAGACCATTTCAAAATCAAGATATACAAGTATTCATGGCTCAAAGAGTAAAGTGGTCTCATACAAATTACCTTTAAGCAAACATTGAAGATGACGGTTTTAGCACACACACCTTAAGCTCTCTATCTTTCTCTTCAGGAACGCGAAGCCTCCCTATGGACCCATCTCCTGAAGCTTCGCAGAAAGAATAAATTCAGGAAAAATTTGATAACTGTAAGAATATTTTTCTTTTGCTTTCATAATTTTGGCATGAAATTCTAATCAGTATTCTGTTGTCTCAGTTTCTGGAAGGTCATGAAAGGATCAATTTGCTTCCAAAACCATTTCGACGAACCATCTCAGGACCTATATAGGTCTCAATATTGGACACGTGAAGGTCAAGTATACATAGCGGACCTGAAGTTCTTGGCATCATTCATAAGAAGAAACCAAGGAGAGTACAAACTTTCGTTGGAGATTTTTTTATTTGATGAATTTATGCTGAAGAAACTACGTTTTGTTATTACAGAATGAAACGTACAAATGATTGGGTTACTGCATTTCATGAAAGGCAAAAGACTATGTAAAAGATCATTAAAAAGTAAAGCAAGTATAGAATTTTATAGGATTCTTCTTAGTGTAAACAAGGAAAATAATCGGTTACAAATTAACACGGTACAGACAATTGGACAAGGGCAGATGTCCAGTTCCTTTATTATGAAAATGAAACTACCACCCCACCAGTGGAGTGAAATGGAGGAATGACATTACAGGAATCAGAACAAACCAAACCAACACAACCATGTCCAATTTTTAAAACCTCATGAGAGCAAAACATCTCAATAGAGAGGAAAACTAGGAAAGGATGAAAAAGAGGCGTATCCAGTTCCCAACAACACATACAGACACAAAATAATAGGAAGGGGAAAAAACACATGCAAGTCTACGAATGTACACATCGTTAAATTTTTGGTGTGTGAAAACTGCTTGCAAAAGGAACATACTTGCAACCCATGAAATTACAAGTACAAAACCATTCAAGTCAAGCTAGGTAAATCAAACCATACTTTCAATGTGACAATTATATGAACTAACATTAGAAATAATAAACTTCTAGAATAATTAGTGATCAAATGGCATTCAGAAAACCAAAATATTGGGTTATGCAAGAATCACATTGTCATCGAACTTTGATACTTCAAGATGAGTATGAATCCATTGCCTTCTCTTTTCTCGACCCTCAATACTCATAGTAATTGAGTAAAAGAATTCTGAAGTTTCTTGTAGATCCATTTTTGTTTCTTGTGGATCCATTTGGGCTTCTTGCTCTTCACACAAGGAGTCCGTACCACACCAAACTTTGTAGGAGATGGATTATAATGATTGTCAGGATAGCAACTAATGGAGGCCAAAGAACATGAGAGTTCAAGGGGAAAAAAAAATAGACAAAAGAATTGAATACTGTTTCTACCATTTACAACTAACTAAAGTTCCCTTCTGGCAGAAGCGCTAAGCCTGTAAACCTGCCACCAGCATATTTGACTGAGCTTTATAAGTTGCCATAAGGAAGAGGAAGATCTCATTTGTCCAATCCACCTCACAGTATCCTTTCATTCTTTTTCACGTCCATAACCTATTCTTACTAAAGACTGAAATGAACCATCCAATTCATAAGGATGAGATTCAGTGTCTACTTTATCTTTTGATTTACCATAAAGCTAGGCATAGCTTCGTAGTTAGGGCAAAGTACTGCCATGCTGCTATTGGTAGACTGATGAAGTCACAAGGGCAGAATTGGAAAAATTCGCTCCGAAATGCTCTTTCTAGCAGGAGGACTAGGGGCCAGCCCGGGAAAGTTAATGCAAGGTTTGTGGGAATAATTCCATACAAACCTTTCAATCCACTTATTAGTTTTCTTCCCTAGGACTCCTCCACACTAGAAGGACAATGTGGCAGGATGCTACAGAGATGACTATGGCTATGAGAGTAGTGCAATCAGGTAATCGATTTCAACTTTTTCCTCCTCTTCTTCCGAACAAAAGTTTTTCTCCTTTAACATCAACAATTATTCCTTCCTCAAACTGTTATCTATCTCGTCAAATGCTATCAGAGCNCCGGGAAAGTTAATGCAAGGTTTGTGGGAATAATTCCATACAAACCTTTCAATCCACTTATTAGTTTTCTTCCCTAGGACTCCTCCACACTAGAAGGACAATGTGGCAGGATGCTACAGAGATGACTATGGCTATGAGAGTAGTGCAATCAGGTAATCGATTTCAACTTTTTCCTCCTCTTCTTCCGAACAAAAGTTTTTCTCCTTTAACATCAACAATTATTCCTTCCTCAAACTGTTATCTATCTCGTCAAATGCTATCAGAGCCCTCAACTCATTTTGTTGTGATATAACCCATTGTGCACCTACTATATTTATGATAGTCTGTTATGAATTTTTAGAGTAGAATAGTGATGAGAACATCTTGCAATTTCCTTTCCATGAGTTATTAATATACTAAGGTTATGTTTGGTGAATCAGATTAGACCGGATAAATAATTTAGAACGAAATTATAATAAATGATACTATTTAGATGGTATTATGATGAATTATGGTGGATAGTATTATTTGGTTATTTATTTAAAAGAATGTCATTTAC
>CAIGRK010164352.1:0-14056 GCA_903798315.1 Fraxinus greggii
AAAAAAAAAAAACTCATTTTCAACCATATATTCTCATAATAAAATATTTTATACGTAAACTTAAAACTTTTTTCTACTTTTTAATCGTATACTTTTCAAAAAATCACTATTCTTAAATTCATTTTTCTGCTTTAACTGTAGACAAAAAGGGCAAAATATGTAAGACTCCATATTTATAAATTGTTTCATTTATAAATAAATAAAGTGATATGTGTAGTTAAAATTGAAGTTTGATTATTTAAAAATAATTTATAATTTTGTCAAATGGAGAATATAATTTTTGGTTTGTTAATAATGAGAATGAATCAATGAAGTATAAGAAATTCTTAGACCCTATTTGGTGGATGTTAAAATCAGATTTTAGCAATTTTGATAGAAGTTGATAAATTACGTGGTTAAAAATTGTATATTCCATAAAATATGTGATTAAAATTTATTGTTGACTTTAATTTAAATTAAAATCTAAATTTTAATTTTTATCATACAAGTCGTTAATCTATTGTGGGTAGCTTGGGTAAAAATTGAACGTTTGGTAACATAATTTTTTTAAGAATATTCATTGTACTTTCAAAATTATTTTCTCAAACATCTTTCAAGTTTAAAATTATTATAAATATTAACGCTAACTCTTCAAAGTTATTTTCCCACTTATTACTTTTATTTTGGCCTTTTCATCTATAACTATAGATTGTTTGAATAATTAATGATTTACAGTCAAAATTGTTAATTTTCAAATGGACACATAACTATTAAGGGAAAGTTTTAAAATTAAGTGACTACTGAAAGATAATGTTGAATGTACAATAGTCATAGATTTTTACCTCATTAAATTTTGACAACATATGTAATAAGAGGTATTATATAATTTTTAGGCTGAGTTTGATTATCAGGGCGTGTTTGATTCACATTATTTTGGAAAAATGTATTTTGAAATAGTAAATTGATAGAGAATGTGTGGTTGGAAAAGAAAGAAAAGTTATTGATGTGATGTAAAATATTATTTTATTAAAAAATGTGTGGTTGAAAATTAATAGAAGTATGTGAATGAAAAAAATAATGTGGATCAAATAGGGGCTCAATATTTTTCATGAAAAATGTTTTTTCACCTAATTTCTCACTTTTGTGCTGTTTGATTGATAATTTTCTTTACGAAAAATATTTTCGTACTTTTGTTCACGTGATCATATTTTCTTTGAAAATAAGGAAAATATTTTCTTTAGGAAGACGTTTTTATTTTCCATGTAATTCTCTCTCTCTCTCTCTCTCTCTCTCATCTATCCTTTTTCTCTCATCTACCTATTAATAAAAAATGGTCAAGTATAATATTTTTTGAGTTAAAAATTAAATCAATCAAACATATTTAATAAATAAATTTGAGGCAATTGAATTGCCTAAAATTTACTTTTTGTCGTGTAAATTCCATACTCGCAATCAAACACATCCTTAGATGGTCAAGTATAATGTTTTCTAAGTTGAAAACTAAATCAATCAAATATATTTAATTAATAATTTCCATACAAATAAGTTTTATGCAATTGAATTAACTAGAATTTATTTTATTTTCATATAAATTACATGCTCGCAATCAAATGCATCCTCGGAGCAAATTTCAAAGACCTCCCCATAATATCAAATTAATATGGATAGTACTAATTTTCCAAAAATCATATAGACATCCCTTGAAGTTTGTCTTGATTAACAAATTTCTTGTTTTATTGTTTTTAGGTAACTATATTCATACTACGATTTTTTGTGAATGTATAATCTTAATCTCTACTTATTATCATACACGACGATGCTACAAATGACACAAAAGTGACCACAAACCCCCGAGTCCTACTTTTGTTCACTTAGTCTTATCCTAGTTAAACGAGGACACATTATTTGTGAAGAATAGTACTTGAATTGGACTTAAGTCCTACGAAAATTATATTTTTTATTCTAATTCAACTAGAATCACATTCTCTATTGTAATCAAACTAGAGTTCTTTTCTATATAAATGAAATTCTCAGCCCTTCAATGAAGGTATGCAATTTATTCTTTTAGATTTTACCTAATTATTTTATGTTCTAATACTGACTTAAGAATCAAAGAGGTAAATGGAGTCAGCACCCCACGCTTGAGTTTCATATGATCTGAGGTCCAAGGAAACATTCCATCACAGTCAGAAGATCGAACCCATCATGCTCGATATCTAAACATACAACTTTTTGTATCAATTTTGGCGTCGTTTATGGGAACACGATAAAAAAATGTGTCTAGTTACATCTAAAAACCCACTCTCTAATTCAAACATGTTATCCCAAGCCACGAAAACTACTAGTAACATGTCTGTAACGAAGAATTACTTACCATTCAATTGCAGAATAAAATCCGCAACAGAAAGAATCTCTTTATAATATGGATTCTCCTTTCAAGTTTTTGAGTAAATGTGTCTATTAATTTCTATGTTCATGTATGTAACACCATAATATGTGCTAAATAGTTATGTGTTACGTATCAGGTAACTCTTATTTTGTCCAAATATTGTACGTAATATCTTTTTATTTAATTATGCGAATTAAATATTTCATTTTATATTATATATATATACACACACTCCACTTTTTAAAAGATGATTATATCATATTTTTTAAATTAGGGCTACGAAATAATCAAGAAATCGAAAAGAGAATTAAAATCAAAACACATAACCAAATGTTGACCTTCAAAGTTCACAAACCTATCTTCAAACATGTATACAAGTGAAGTTCGAAAAGAAAGGGATGACGAGAAGAGGTTGCAAACGTTACTAAAGAAATATTTGGTTTACACATTCTTGTTCTCAGTATAATAATTGTTTTCTTATTATGAAACGTTACCCCTTATTATGAAAGGTTGAAATTCATTTAAAGAAAGATTGATACTCTACTATGTTTTATCAAATTATATTTCCTTACACCTTCTACAATATTCATAGTCACTAAACTTTCATAGTATTTGCAACTAAAACTTCAATTTAATACTTTTCAAATAAGAAACAAAAAACTTAAATTTAATACAATCGCGCCACTATACTTAGCCCCAGTTTGATTTTGATAAAAATCAAATTTGTATTAAATTTTGATAAAATTTAATTAAATGTGTGATTAAAAAATTATAAAAATTATGACTTCCATAAAATATGTGATAAAAATAAATTTTAAAAATATAAATTGCAAAAAATAGAGGTTAAACATAAATTTAGCCTTTGTTTGAGCTCCATTTTGGGTTTAAAAAAATGGGTTTTGCAATAATAATTTGCAGAGAATGTGTTGTTAAAAAATAATAAGTTTTTTTATTTTTACGTATAATATTATTTTATTAAAGAATATAAAAAAATAAAAAAAAAAGAGAGAAATGTATTTTTAAAATCATTTACGCTATACTTAATTTGTGAACAATCAAATCACCCCATTCGAATTCCACATGTAGAACTCCGTCAAAAGTAACAACACACCATGTCAACTAATTTCGCATGTTAACCTATCTACATTAGACAACGATCCCATGTGATGTGAGCAAGAAAGCACAATTTGGCACATCTCGGCCCCACCTTCGTAGTTCCTGCAAATCAGGCCTCCTGGTGTGATCTTGAAGAAGTTCCAGAAATTCCCATTTCTTCTCAAATTTAATTCTCACCCCACCTGCTGCGATTGTAATATCTGGTCAAACCCTCAACGCAAAACTAAAATTATCGCCTTCACTCTTTATATTTGGATCGATTTTGAATTTTGTATCTGGCCATGAATCCTGAATAGTAAGTTCTTTTCATCATTAAAAAATATCCATTGGGATGATTCAATTATTCTTACTTTATGTTGAGATCTTCGAATTCTATCTTCCATGAGGTTCATATACGGGTTGTAATTAAATTTTCTCCGTTGGTGAAAATGTCAACTTTTGCATATGCCTATTCTTTGAAGGAGAATGTCAATCAATCGAATTTTAAAATATATTTGGGGATATCAGATGACATTGAGCAATTAACTAATTGGAGCAATCAACATTAGTTTTCTAGATAATCTGTGTGGGATCAGTAATATGCGTGTTTTAGAAAGTTATCTTTCAAATTTAAAAAAAAAAAAATTTTTTTTTTGGTTATATTTAGCTGCCAATATAATATAATGCAATGTGGAAAATTATGAGAAAACCTCTTTAGTGGCAATTTTTTGTTTTTCCATATATTTGTTGCTTTTTGCGCCTTTCTAAATAACAGTGACAGTTCAATTCTGCATTTGTGATGCATAATATGCATTGTTGGTTATATTTTCTTCATTACTTTTTTCCATAGCTGTTGAAACATGTCATGGTGTACGGTTGTGTCTCTGACTTTTGAGCAGCTTATACAGGGGGTCGACTTCTCTCCCAAACGTGAAATTCATGGCTCCACTACTGAGCTTATGTTTGTTTTAATTGCTAGATGCAAATCTACATGTTATGAGAAATGGAAAATCTGAGCCGATGGCATCCAGAGGATTTAGACTAAAACAAAATATAAATGTTGGCAGGAGATGCCTAAATCTCTCATCAAATTTTCATGCATAGAGTACTATTTTCTTTTTACCTAAAATCATGGTGGTGTTTAGTTAAAGTTAAAAGAATAAAAGAATTCTGGTTCCAAACAGTGATGTAAATTCTTTTATTTATTTTTTATAATTGGATGTCCATTTCTCAAAATTATATGAAATTATAGGATCTAAAAATTTTCTTATACTTAATTTTGCATTTATCTATCATAAGTTAGTTTTGGATTTTATTCAATTTGATTTCTTTATCTTGTCTTACAAATTCCACCTACCTTTATATTGTTTTTTGTGCAGCGATTACCTTTTCAAGCTTCTGCTAATTGGAGATTCTGGTGTAGGAAAATCATGCCTTCTTTTAAGATTTGCTGTAAGCTCCTAATCAATTTTTATTACAATTACCATCCTTCTTTAATCAAACACGGGGTCTTTTAAAATCTTTCTTCTGGTCCAGTTTTTTATTTGTTAGAGTTTCTCGTAAAACTTGATTTTGCTGCCTTGCTTAATACATCAGCATTTTTATGCTAGTAGATGGGATTATCTGTTTGCAGTGTTACCACTTATTAATATTGTTATTTTTTGCATCCATTGGAGGTGGTGGTGGGGTGGAGGAGACATGGTATTTATCCTTTTGATTTCCTTTAGTGATTTGCTTCACTTACTGTTGATGCATTTTTTAGGGAAACCATCATGGCCTGCAGATGTGGTCTTCTTCTTTCGATATATTAGTAACTCCTGAAATATGTTCTTTATATTTTGCACTTTTCCATATGCGCTTTAAATAGCTTTTGTCGATTGGTTTTAGATATGTTCATCACATTTGAGATATGACCAAAAATCCTAATAAAAGTGATGTTTTCCCTATCTATCTTTCATCTTTCTTTTCAGGACGATTCATATCTTGAAAGTTATATTAGTACCATTGGTGTAGACTTTGTAAGTGATCAGTCCGGTGATGCCTTTTGTACAGTACCAACTACTAAATTATAATTCTTTTGAAACTATTTCACATGTTCTTTGATGCAGAAAATTCGCACAGTAGAGCAGGATGGAAAAACTATTAAGCTCCAAATAGTAAGTTTTTGCAATACCCATGATGGCCTTGTGATGAATTTAAGATCTCGTTATGGTTCCCTACATGTTAAACTTCTTTTCACAAATTGGGTATTTTGCGGTGTACAATTTTTTAAGTGTTACAACGTAGCATTTACATTCACATGGCTTCAGTCCATGCCCCTTCTACCCCGGGTCATGAGGCCCTATGTTGTGTTGTTCTTAGTTTCAGGTTCAATTTTCATTTGGTACAATCCGTTTCCTTTTGCAGTGGGACACTGCTGGACAAGAACGTTTTAGAACAATTACTAGCAGCTACTACCGTGGGGCACATGGTATCATTGTAAGTAATGCCAATTCTTGTTAGGGCAGTTTCCTTGGGATGAATTTACTTAATTCAGTGGTACATCTGTCAGGTGGTTTATGACGTGACTGATCAAGACAGCTTCAACAATGTTAAGCAATGGTTAAACGAAATAGACCGGTATGCTGGTGACAATGTTAACAAGCTTCTTGTTGGAAACAAGTGCGATCTCACGGATCAGAAAGTTGTGTCATCCGAGACAGCTAAAGTAACTTATCATGCACTTTGTATTTCAAATCCTTGTGTGCTTGTATGAACCTATGTTTAATTTATTTTTGAATGAATGAGGCTAAATAACATAATCAGTTCTGATTAATTAGTACAATGCCGTTTTTCCCCAGGCATTTGCAGATGAACTTGGGATTCCTTTCATGGAAGCAAGTGCAAAAATTGCCACTAACGTTGAAGAGGCTTTCATGGATATGGCTGCTGCAATCAAGAACAGGTATAGCGGTTTTATAGTGTGTGTTGAGATTATAGTGTTGAAATTGCTGAGTATTGTATTGTGACAGTTATTTATTTGGCTAAGCTTAAAAAAATACATATAGGTAAGCTTAATTTGGGCCTGTTTGGTATCGGGTCAGCTTCCTCTAAAGTCTTTTTAGTTAGACAGAGCACTTTTAGAAGTAGCTTCTTAGTCTTAAAAGCAGTTTCATCTTTTACGTCATGGCAAACATGACCTTACTGATAAACAAATTGTAGAACAAATAATTTCTTTTGTTGCTCAAGTAGGATGCAAGTAAGTTACTTATTTTGAAAGTAACCTTACATTGTGGTCAATAATCAACTATGAGAAAAAATGTAATCTATCCAAACATTTCCAGAAACAAAAATATACTTAATGCAAGTTCGATTACTTTTAAGCTTAACCAAGCATGATCTGTTACTTCCCTGATATTTGTTTGATCTTTGTTATCTAGATTACGAGTATTCCTTTGTGTGTTTACAGGATGGCAAGTCAACCGGGCATGAAAAATGCCCGACCTCCAACTGTGCAGATCAAAGGACAACCCGTTAACCAGAATTCTGGTTGCTGCTCTTCCTAAAAGGAGAAAGGAAAAAACAAAAATAAAAAAAAATATGTTACAGCGCTGTTCGTGGCATTTAAAGTTATTTTCTTCCATTGGTGCTTGAAGACTGCATAATTACTGCTGCTCATGTTATTTCAGCACTTTGTCAAAATGTTCATTTATTCAACGTATTTGATTCAAAGAACATTTGTAAAAAGTAGAAATATTGGTGAATTAATATCAGTATCTGCGATCAGTTTATTTCCATGTCCTTGAATTTGAATTACAATTAAGGCATTCATTCGTTTTTAACCTTCCGTTTTTGGTCATGCTTGCAAAAAATGGAAGATTGAGATTAGAGAAACGTCGAGTAGATGATACAATTGAAGGATATGACTATATATAGTGGCTTCTCGCATCATTCTTAACAATCAACTGTCTTATTACACAATTTAGCTTTATGTTGGTGGATGAGTGAATTGGAGGCTTGAGATTTGAAGGGTTGAAATTGAGGATTGCTTATTGGGTTTATAAAGCCTATAACTCACGTTTTACATATGATGATTTTGGTGAGTTATGATTTGATTGAATATTAATTTTTTTTTAACGATTATAACTTGCCATATGAGATTTTTGTGCAGTACATTAGCAACGAAGGGAACAAAATATTGCAGATGATGGATGGAGTTCAACATCTTAAAGATGAGTAACAATTGGAAAACATTTTAAAGTTTGATAAGTAAAATGTAACAAGTGTATGTTGGATGAGTAATGAAACATGGTTTGAGTAGTTAGTAAATTTTATTTATTTTTTTTTTTTTATGAGTGTAACTTGTCAGGTAAGATTTCCGTCGACGAATAGAATAAAGAATTTTTGAGGATGATTGATGAAATGTAAACGGAAAAAGTTTAATGAGCACCGTGAAATTTGGTAAACCATGACGGGTATAAATTGAATGATTATTGAAACAATTAACTATGGTCTTGTAAATAACCCCTTCGCCAAGCTACAAACACACGTCTCTGACTTTCGTCAATGTTATAGCCAAGTTATTCCCAAGTATTAGGCCTCTTGATTCATGTTGAAGTATCAGAAATTTGTTCTCTCATATTTTCTTGTCTCCCGCCTGCAATTCCATTATCTAATAAAACCCTCGTCTAAAAATTCAGGCAGTTACAAATGCTTCAATCACAGGAATAAAATTTTCCAATTGAATTCCGATGGCAGAGAAGAGATTAAAATGGTTTCATTAATTTTGAGCAACCGAATTATCCTCATCATTCTTGTTTATTTTTAAAGACTGAAACGTTTGGCATGATAAACATCTCATCCGTGCATTTACAAACAAACACTGATTCAACGATCCATGGTCCCTAATCATGATCATACCCCAAAAGCTTTTGAACAGTAGGACATGGCATCAAAGAAAGCAAACTAACAGAGTACACGTAGAAAAAAACATGTAGTAGAATATAACAAAACTGTTTTAATCAAACTCCAAAATGAAACTGATCCCATGAAGTCATTCAAGAAAAAAGAGTTTCCTAATGCTCTAAATATGACAGGAAGTTATTCATTGAAGTCGTGATGAACTAGGGGTAAAAGCTTCTGGAATACATCTAAATATACACACAGCTTCCTGTTGATATATCCTGCCACCTCCGAGGAACTAAAGGTTGGAAAACCACAAAAAACAGACCTCGGGAGGCAGGTGGAGATCCCTTACTTCCCACCCAAGGAAGGGAAATGCCCAGCATCTTCGATAGATGGGGCTTGTGCATCGTTCATACTGTTTCCAGCATATCCACCTCTACCACGGCCCCGGCCCCTACCACGGCCACCAGGTCGGTAGTAGTTCTCCCCATCAGCAGGCTTCAAAAACTCATTTATGTTCACAGACTGCACATCAAACAAAAAACAATTACAAATTGCACTAGTCAAGCATAAATGACAGCGGTAGTCATAGTTTACAGGCAACAGTTAAATTCAAATATCAAAACCCCAAATATCACAACGAAGCACCTAAGCAAATTCTTAGGCAAATTCTTTTATATATATTTAGAGGTTCTAAACAACTCCAGAGAGGTAACAATAGAAAAAACAACAAACATAACTATATCATAGGATAATAATCTTCTAACAAGATAAAAATAACCTGCAGAGTCTGAACTTATAATTGTTATATCAATTGGTTCGATTTAGATCCAATTAGCAACAACTGGCCTCTCTTCGAGGTTCAACAGACACACTCAAGTTTAGACACTGACCATCACCAGTAACCTAAAAAATGCCATCTTCAAAGGCAAATTGCATAGTAGTGCAACAAGCAACAGAACCACTCTAGAATGTAAGGTAATTCAAAGAGTACAAAGTGCATACAAAACATGCAAAGTGTCTTGTCTTGATAAAAAGACAAAAAGGGGCAATCCTGTACAGGTATCATGAAATTTAAACATACCTTTTTGGCCTTCTCAGCCGCCTCTTTACGTTTATCCTTATCAGAACCCTATCCAGTTACCAATAAATTAAAGACAATCCATAAACTTGTCTTATAGCTTAGTTAAAGAAATTCAGAAACCTTTAACCAAAACAGTTGACTGACCAATTTTATGAAGACTTCATCGTCATTCTTCTTGTTGGACAGAAGTTGCATGGATTCAAACTCTTTGTCCAAGTCAACCTTCCTTTCCTCAGATTTATTTGCCAGCAAGGCCTTTCTCTTCTCTTCTAGTAATTTTTCGTACTCCTCCAGTGTCATCTCCTAGTGGCAGACAGTAATTATATAAGTCCTTTTCAGAAAGATAAAAGACCTAGCACAACTGTTCAATTTGAAGAAAATGAGTTGTGCAGAACACAGCAAAAAGTTATTGTTGTCAAACAGTACTAATAAGTCATGGCAAGACATGAGATCCTAAAAGTTCTGAAGTCCTTCATCGTTTGCTAATAGTCTGCGGCTGTGCCTCCTGAACTCATTCATTTCAGAGAAACAGTAATGACTAACCAGTTTAAACGCCTGAACAAAAACTGAACTAAATTCATAGTGAAATATTTCTCTTCAACCTTACATAAGGTTTAAGCTAAACTGAACCTAGATGTCAGAAATGATATACTTGTATCACTGTTTCCTTGTTCAGAGATAAAATGCAGTACATCACATTAAGAAATGGATCAATATCAATGCAATCAGAAAATACATGAAGACTGCCAGTACTTCCACATCTCCAAATCTCATAACAGAAAAATCTAATTTTCAGCTCATGCAGATACTAGTACACCTTTCCATCATAAGAAAGGCTTTAAAACAGGTACAGCTTTATGCAGGATACAAAGTTCAACAAAAATTTAAAGTCATCAAGAATTTTGGAAGTTGGAAAGCTAACATCAAAACATGCATGACAACCACATTCAATGAAAAAAGGAAGTAGATTGATTCAGGTCACGCAAATTGATGTAAGTCAATCTCTAGTTAAGTTCAGCAAACAAAAGTAATGAGCCAATTGTTCCAACTTTCAAGTGAGCAAAAGCACAAAATCCTATAAATTCCATGAATAGTACGAAGTGGAAGGGCACTCACCTTTTCCTCAGGCTCCTCTTTTTCTTCTTGTTCAGGCGCAGAAGTATCCTTATTGGCATCCCCAACATTTTCTTGTTGCAATTGCTTCTCAGCATCAACATTCTTCTCTCCGTCAATAACAGGTTCTTCAGTTTCCCTATATAGGCAACAGGACGACATAAATTGACAACAGCATCACGTAATATGAGACTCATGAAATTCCGATCCAGAGCTATACTTAAAAGACTCCAGCACTTACGGAGCAATCTCATCAGTGGGTGTTCCCCAATTTCCTCGACCAGCACCCTCACGTTTAAATTCATTCCTGCAACGGCCATAATGAAAAGATAAGATTCACAACTAGGACAACAAAAATTTTGAAGTACACTAACTAATGTGGTATACAACTCACACCAAAAGGAAGAGATAGAAAGGATTAAGGCACAAAATGCAACTAAATACTGACAGCTGGTTAGTAAATCCATTACCCATGTCCAGTCCCACTGTGTCGCTCAAATGCCCTCCTAGGGCGTTCACCTTCCACAGTGTCTCCATTGCTGAAACCGCCACGGCGACCACCACGGAATCCCCCACCTCCACGTGGTCCAACATATGAACGTCTTTCAGAGGGCTTGCCATCATCTCCTTCTTCAGGAACTCTGTGCCTGCCAGAATATCCATTGTTTCCAAATGTATTTTCATCCATAGATTCACGATTAAATCCACGTCCACGACCAGCACCACGCCCAGCACCACGACCTCCTCCACGCGGACCTCCATTACTGGCCTCTCTCACTGCTCAAGATATATTATAGACAAGTGTCAAACCATGCACCAATACAACAAAAAATCTTGCTACACAAGATTTGAAAACAACCAACCTTACCGAGTTACTTGATGAACTAAGTTATAGAGCAAGGATTGCTCTAAAAGGCAAGGACTAATTGCAATTCTATGCTGCTAACAATGATCCTCAAAAATAAATGTGGATGATGGTAAAAATAATGCAACCCACAGTTAAACTACAATCAAGAGAAAGAAGGAACGTAACCTACATCATGTGAACTGAACCAAAAAAAAAAAAAAAGAAAAAAAAAGATATAACCCTTCCCAACAAAAAATGGAATAACAAGACCACAATCATAGATAGGCAATCCAACTTCGACTCTGAAGCCTATAACTTCAAATGTCCAAGTTCATTAGTTTAGCCCCACGGGTCCCAATAGACACTTTTTTCCTTCTAGTTGGAAATCTAACTCATTTTACAGTAGAGCCCTTGAAGTCATGCTAAATAGCAAATCTGCAGTGGAAGCAAAAAGAGCACCTGTGCATTTGAAAACCAAGCTAAATCAAGAGCTCCTATCCTCTAGTAACGACGCTAACAATTGCAGTTAGGGGCATAATAGGATTTTAAGGTCTTACTTAAAGAGATAAGAGGACACTAAGCTGGGCTTTCCAAATAAAACACTCTTGCAACCCAAGATAAAATGTCTTTCCAAATGAAACTTCGTGTTTACCGAATTGTGCTAAAGATACTTCCCAAAATAGCAAGAAAGTTAAGCAGAAAAAGATTTCAAAATATGGAAAGCCTTAAAAACTTGAATCCTTCCAGTACAATCGAATACCAAACTAGAGTTTAGGCTGTCAGATGATGAAGGTGAAGATATTACCCGTTCACCAATTATAGGAAGTAGCATACTCAAAATTACTACACGTTTTCAAAAGTGACCGTACAAAAAGGCATATGGATAGCAGGATAGGTGACAATTATTGATTTAAAAAGGAAATATAAGTGATTGTTACAGGATATGACTGCACAATGAATGACAGACTGACAACCGATTCCACTAGTCAGGACCTATATGAGTAACTAAAGATGTCATGCCATTTTCGTAAATGATTGAAAAATTATTAGCTATACAACTTTCATTATAACAATTCAGAAATCATAACACGAATTAAAAAATTACTGATTTTATTCAACGCCATATAGGTACAAAGAACAAAATTAAGAAATGAGATACAAGTGAATGAAGGGTTTCCCATAAAAGTAGGACATAAAATGATTTAAAAAACATTTCATAGAAAACAGAATTTGTATTTACGAAAAATAATATTTTGATGCCCAATAAAACTTATTAGTAGTGTCAGTCAGGAAAACACTTCTTAACAGACGGAAGCATACCCATCACCATAATCACGCAGGTATCACTAAAAAGTATAGAGGCACAAGGCCAAGAAGTGAGGAAAAATTCTGGATCCACGTGCGAAAATTATTTTATTGAAAGAATGTTTGAATGAAAATGATTTGGAAAAAAACGTGTTTTAAATAATCTGTACCAAACATGTGCATAATCAATTACATAGTTCGAGCAATTTTTTATCTTTTTATCATTCCCTCAATTCCTACATCAAGGAAAACAATTTCTGATCGCATAGATTACTCGGGGAAAATAACGGAATGCATGAGATGGGTGGTATTGTTTTCCCTCCAGTCTCTCAGCAGTCCAGTAAGCCAATTACATTTACAAACAACCATCTTTACATAAACCAACAAAAAATTCAACTCCATTAAATTCTCCCATATTTACGTCGAGTAACCACGTCATATAATTACAAATGTATAAAAAAAAAGATCTTTATTCAACTTTATTAACTTACCAGCCTGAGCAGGAGGTAGAGGCTTGGAGGGAAGCTTAGCGGCGGGCTTAGCCGGCTGGGCTTGAGCCTTCTTGTCTGCGGCTGAAGCTGGAGCCGAAACCGGAGCCTTCTGCTGATGAGCCGCAATTAATTGACTCACGTCCCCGGTGTCATCATCACCCAAAAGATCAAATGGATTTACCGTAGCCATTTTCTCTCTGTTCTCAATATGAATCAAAAAAGATATAGATATGTATCTAAAGCTCAAAGCTTTAGCTTATTATTATTATTGGAGTAATTCAGAAATTAATAAATAGAATAGAATCCATGAAAAAGAAGAGAGATTTTGTGTAAAAGACAGCTAGAGAGTGCGTTTGAAAGAGAGGGTGGGGGCTTACGGAAAACCCTAGCAAATGCGGCAGAAGCAGGGAAGTTCGAGCACGGCGAACCTTAAAGCCTAGGATTTAATGGGCTTACTGAACCCATTAGTGGTTTGGGCTAGATGAATATTGGCCCAATAAAATTTCGGCTCAATACTTCAAGTTTTTATGCGCAAATTACACAAAATCAGAATTTTAAAATTTTAATTTCAAACTTCAAATATAAATTTTATTTATACAAAAATCAGATATTAATTCATCTATTTCATCTATCTTCTATCTCTAAATCATAATTATCCAAACCTACAACCCTAATTTTATTCCAATTCTTCCCCTCCTCTCTCTCTCTTCCCCGCCTTTGTCTCGTCTCCTTCTTCCCTCTTCCCGCACAGCCGTCGTCGGAGACAAGTGGAGCTCATCGCTGCTGCGATTGCCGGTCTACGTTTCGAGCGACTATGAGAGGCTGGACAATTGGACAGCATGGATTGCAGATCGTGATCATTGGAATTC